>QEPC01007066.1:1622357-1649499 GCA_003113815.1 Sphenodon punctatus
AAGTTTCATTTCAGTTTTGTACTGAAATGAAACTTAAACCTTAAACTGAAACCTTGTGTTGTTTGTGATTCCCCCCCGTCCCAGATAGATAGATAGATAGATAGATAGAAGTTAGCTTAGTGATAGAGATAACGTTAGTGATTTAGTTTTAGTGTTTGTAGGAGTAGGCCTGTGTACTTATTAGATAATTCATTTAGTTCCTAGCATTTAGAATAGTTAATAGCAGTTATATTTTGTGTGTGTGTGTGTGTGTGTGTGTGTGTATACACTAAATCTAATATTTTATATATATATATAAAAAATATTAGATACAAAAAGTAAGTTAAAAAACCCATATAAAAACAAAAAAACCAAATAAAAAACCACATAAAACCAAATAAAAAACCAAAAATATATATAAAAAACAAAAAAATAACCATATAAAAACATTTCCCGAACCGAATGGCTGAACTAACCCAAACCTGGCGAACGAACCGAACGCCTGAACCAAATGCAGTCGAACCGAACGGCCAAACCCAAACCACGATCTGTTCGCCCATCCCTAATTATTGAAACCATCATTTAAACAGATATAAAGAATCCTTTGGGTGAGACTTTGGCAGAAACTTGAATGTTCAAGCATTTATTCAGTTCAAAGAGTTCTGGTCACACCTCATCAGGAGAACTAAGTCCAATTTTGGACACTGCTTTAGAGAGGCTACTGATAAGCAGTAGAAGGTTCAGAGAAGAACAAGGATGATAAAAAGGAATGTAACAGAAAGACCTATGAGGAGAGATTGAAGATCTATGTATGTTTAGTTCAGAAATAAGGAGATTAAGTATGTGTATGGGAAAGGAAAAGGAGGCATAACTTCAAATTTCTAATATGTAAAATATTTCTATAGGAAAAATAGTGTCTGGTTGAGAAAGGATTTAGGCTAACAAATGCAGAAGAATTTTCTTACTACTAGGACAGTGGATGTTTTTAGACCAATGGGCTGCCTTGATGCTGGTTGCATGAGCATGCTTCACTCCAGATGTTGAATCAGAGCAGGGGCAGCCCTGCTGGAGGTGCTCCGGAGCAGGCCAGCCAAACCTGGAGAACCCGCCCAAAGCGGAGCAGCTATCCATATAAATATGCAGACTCATGCTGCTACTTTGCTTCCAACTGAACATTGCCCTGGGAAACAACATAGTATTGTGGACGATCTAGCCCTGCTACCCCCAGAGTGCACACATTGCTCCTGACACTAATGTTCATTGCCACCCAGGTGGACAATGTCCCTGTTTACACATCACAACAGCTACATGCTAGTCCCTGCCCTGCATGTATCATCCAGATGCCTGTTCAGATCCATTGTGTGAGGCAAGTGAGCGGCCAAAATGTACCTGCAGAATTAGGGTTTAAAAATTATGCTGGGTGTTTCCAGTGTAAAATACTCACCTAGTGTAAAGTGTACTGATACCCATAATCCATCTGTGTGAACTTTGGCAGAGCAGCTATATGACACGAGTTGAAGACGGTGACAGGGCAGAGCCCTCACTCAAATTAAGCTGTGCTCATCAGCCACAGCCTCCACTATTCCCTCCACATCAAGAGATTGTTCTCAACTGTCATGACTCTGATGCACAACTGTACAGAAAAAGCCCTCAGCCACACTGCAATAAATATACTCAGCATAGTTGGTAATGCAAATCTGCTACCACAGACCCTGAACCTTGCTTTGGGATTTCCATCTGTTGTCATAATACTAGGAATAAGTAATAACTAGCGTTTAACAACACTTGAATAGCAGTTCACAAAATGATGAATATGTTCATACATTGTAAGCCCATACCTGTCTTTGAAAATCAGTGACTGTTAAGTGCTGTGTATGCCTAGCATCCCATCGGAAACGATTTGTAGTAGTGAAGACCAAAGAAGCAAATAATTCATTCAGCTTCTCTGCAATGTCCTTATCCTTTGGGAGTGCCCCTTTCACCACTTAGTCATGTAAAAGCCCAAATGACTCTCTAGCAGGCTTCTTGCTTCTCTTGTCCTTGGAAAAAAAAGTTTTATTATTAGGTGTTCTCTCTTTAGCAATTTGTTCTTCAAATACCCTCTTGGCCTGTCTTATTAACATTTTATATCTATTTTGACAATGCTTATGCACTTTCCTATTTTCTTTATTAGACTATCTTTCCATTTTTTTAAAAAAGGACACTTCTAAGGGTGCGATATCTATGCAAATCTCTGGGGTGGTGTTTAGACAGGCAGGAATTGAATTTGTGGACAGGTAAAAAAAAAAGGTTTGATTTATTCAATAAATTGAACAATTTGCCCCCCCCCTACAATTTGTTGAATCATCTCTAGCCTCCCCCACCCCTCTCAAATACTACTCCTTATAGGGATGGGTCACTGGGAGCACATTACATAAGTGTTCTGTTCTCTGGACTGGCTTTCCATAGTCTTCTGAGCTTGATTCAAGGTGTTGTTGCTTACCTATAAAAACCTATGTGGCCTGGGCCTCACCTATCTGCGGGACCACCTCACTCCTTGGGCTCTGGACCCTGCGGTCAACCAGGAGCACTTTTCTCAAAGTCTCCCGAGTATTCCGGGGTATGTGTGTGACTATGGAGAGGGCGTTCTCGGTGGCTACACCAAGGCTGTAGAACTCCCTCCCGACAACAATGCAAGACCTGGCTGTTCTGCCAGGCTTCTTATGAGAGAGACAGGTGAAGGGTGGAGGGATTGGGTTACGGTGAGAAGGGTTTTGACGTATTTTTTGTTGATGTCTCCATATAAATGAAATGTTTTATTATTTATTTATATTAAATTGGTATTTATTATTGTATTTTTATTGTATTTTATGCCTTGTTAGCTGCCCTGAGCTGCTTTAGCAGGAGAGACAGGGTATAAATGTAATTAATTAATTAATTAATTAATTACATAAATAAATAAATAAATAAATAAATACACACATACATACATACATACATACATACATACATACTCATTTTCTTCCTATGACCCTGTCTCCAATCCTTCACTCAAAAGCTCTTATTGGAATCACTGTATGTTATCTATATAAAGATTGCAAAACAGAGCCCTGAGGCTCTGGCTTTTGCTCATTGTTCTAGTTGTTTTTGAACAGTCTTTGTTCTTGCCAGTAAAATATTTTTGCAATGCATTCATGTTCTTATGAAACAATCTCCTAACTGAAAATAAGTGACTTCCAGGGCACAGGTAAAATAAAACCCACTTGCGACTTGCAGCTGATGGTATCCAAAAACAACAGATGAATCAGGTCGGTGCTTGTAAATTCTATGAAGCACTGAGGAAAACTTCATTCAGCCAATACTCTAGTTACTGGTGCCCTCAAAAGAGAAGATTACTAAAATGTATCAGCTATCTCTGAGCAACGATGAGGAGCACGCAGGTATATTAACTTTACAGCACATAAAACACACATGTGAACGAAGAAAGAGGATGAAAAGCAGACCCGGGATTTTGAACATCATTATATGGACGGACAGAAGTAAAACTCTCCAACAGAGAAAAAGACAGGCTGAAACTTACTTCCTCCCCTTTCCACCTAATTTGATCTCACTTTTATATAATAGAAACCCACTGCCTACTTCTTTCCTAGTTTAGCATGACATCTCACCTTTAGGATGCTGACACTTTCATCTGAGTCAGCAGATGTTCATCTGATTCCATCCCACTCTATCCTATTGAGCTATCTGTCTTCTCTCTGTAATAACAACCCAACTCATTCTTCATCTGTCATATTATGCTATCCCTTGCCCTCTGTATCATCTTCTCCCTATCTCCGAGTTGCAGAGTCCTAATTGCCTCCCTGCCTATCACACTGCCCTAATTTCTTTCATCTTCCTCTGCTGTCCTGTTGTGGTAAATCTGTACCCTTCTGTCCTTCTTCTCTTCCTTCATCTGAATATGCATGGGAATGGGGTAAATGTATTTTAAATACATTGGAAAAAGCAGTGTAAGCTCTCCCTAAAGTTAAACTGGGCTTCTGAAGTTTATTTGTCTGCTAATAAGGAAAGAAGCAGTCAATGTTTTGAGGTCATGAAAGAAAGTGCTGAGGGAGGAAAAAAAGGGGGAAAAAAACCTTAAACCTTCTATAACCCAGGAGACAGGGATGTCAATACTATGGGGCATATCAACTTTTTAAAAAATACATTGCAAGTCAAAATTGTTCTTGTAACTCCATGGATCAAGGGCTACCTTTGTTAGATGCATGAATAGTGATGTCTCAAGGGAGGCCAGATTAAAGGACACTGAGGTCCCATGAAGAACCATATTTTGTATCTCCACTCAAGGCAGCATCTATCTATAAGTTGTTTGAGGGGAGCGGGGTTTACTGATCCCAAGTCCCGTCACGAAGAGTGATGACAATAGGTGCCACTGGTCCTAGGGAGGCATTCCTACTGCCATCATTTGCTACTCCCCAGAACCTGCCTCCTCAGCAACAGCAGGAAAATTTGTAGATACTGTGAAGCAGCAAGCGGCAGCTGCAGGACCATCAGTAGCTCACTGAGATGTGTTGCTTTTCCTGCTGCCCCCGGAGAGGAATGATGAACACTGCCCCTGACACTGCTGTTCACTGCTCCCTAGGACCCATGTGGACAATGTCCCTTTTACATCACAACAGCTACATGCAGGTCCCTGTCCTGCATGGATGGACCAGATGTCTATTCAGATCCATTGTGTGAGGCAAGAGAGCAGACAAAACGTAGCTACAGAATTGGGGTTTAATATGCACATTATGCTTGGTGTTGCCTGAGTAAAACACTCACCGAGCATAAAGTGTATTAATACCCATAATCCATTTGTGTGAAGTTTGGCACAGCAGAAATACAACAGGGGCTGAATAAAGTGCCAGGACAGAGCACTAGCACAAATGAAGTCATGCTTCTCAGCCACAGCCTCCACTATGCCCTCCACATCAAAGGATTCTCCTCAACTGTCCCAAATCTGGGTAAAAACAAACCTGATGTTGGCGTGCTGCTATCATGACCTGGGTTGGGAAGCTGATGCTGAAACAGTCCATACCAGGTTAGGTAGCACAAAAATAGTCCATATGGCCAGGGTATGGGGGTGCAGGCCAATTCACAAATGTTTGGCAGTGTGGGGGCAGGGCCACTGGCCACACATTTTTGAACTGCTATTCAAGTGTCATTAAACACTAGTTATTATTTGTTCCTAGTGTTATGACAACAGCTGGGAATCCCAAACCAAGGTTCAAGGTCTGTGGCAACAGATCTGCAATAGCCACTGTACTGAGTATATTCAGGTACAGACCAACTAACAAATGCCCTGCCCCCACACCGCGTCTAGTGCCTCACAATCCCACCATGACTGGCATCCATGGTGGCCAATGACAGCCAGCTACAGTGACCAGTCATGGTGAACCTGATGACTTTGGCAGTTTTCCAAGGTCAGAGCTGAACCTAGCCTCTGACAAGGCCCAGGGCAATCCCGGGCCAACATCTGGCAGTGCCTGCAGATGTGCAGGTGAGGTCTGGGCTATTGTCATGTCTGGTTTTACTCTCTGATGATAACTGACTGCTCCTTCTGTACAGTTGTGCATGAGAGTCAGGTCAGGGAGAGTTAGGAGGAGTGGGACTGGAGAACTAGGGATGGGCGAATGCTTTTCGGAAGTTCGGAGTTCGGACCGAACTCGAATTTCAAACCAAATTGAACTGAACCAAACTGAAGCGAATTTCCAAACTCTGTTCTGTTCGCCCATCCCTAGTGGCAACACACACCAAAAAACCTGGTTTTGAATGGCCAAACTTGGTTCGGAAGTTCGGAATTCAACCGAACTCAGTCTGTTAGGTCGACCGAACCGAACTTCTGAACCAAACTCAAATTTCAAACTGAACTGAACTGAACCGAACTTCTGAACGTGAATTTCAAACTGAACCGAACCGAATTTCCGAACTCCGTTCTGTTCGCCCATCCCTATGGAAAACAGGTGGTGTTGATGCTGCCATGAAGCATTCCAGTAACCCTCCAGCTGAGCAGTATTCAGACCTCAATGTCTGTGAAAGCTCCAAAGTCTTTCAATGCCAATATGCTCTCTGGCTGACCTTGAGAGTATTTGAACTACAATACAATGAATATACTCAGCACAGTGGCTAATGTAGATCTGCTGCCACAGACCTTGAACCTTGGTTTGGGCTTTGCAGCTGTTGTCATAACAATAGAAATAAATAATTAATGACCCTTGAACAGCAGTTTACAAAAGGATTAATAAGTTCATAGAGGATAGTTCCATCAGAGGCTATTAGTTAAAATATCCAGATAAATCCTAGTTTTGCTTGCTCGGCAACCTTTCCCCCTCCATACAGCTGTAATCAAACCCATTAACTATGCCTTTCTAGAAAATGTCATCGCAAAAACATCTCAGATCCTTTGGTTGACAATAGTTCTATGTTGAGAGCCTCACCTGTAGGAAGCAGACTCAGTATTTTTCTTTCCCCACCTTAATCGAGCTACAGAGGCTGGCGACTTGACAATGATTAGATATCAGAGGAAGGATGGCACTGATATTTGGTCTATAACCAGCTAACCTCTGGAATGAGAATTGTATTGAATCCAGAGGAAATTTACCCACATTTCTGGCTTGAGACTATGCCACATGGTTACAAGAAACCATAAAGGGAGTAGAAAAATAAAAGAAACTGGAGAAAATAGGAGGAAATTACTTTTATGTTCAAGCTCTTGATAAAAGTTGTCGTTTTTGAGAAATCAAATATGAGGACACAATAGGGTTAACTTTAGTTCTACTTGGAACAATCATACATGAAATGATCACTAAATCTGTGGACAGTGTCGTCCACTGATGAGGAGGCTATTCTGGGAGCTGTTATGGCCACTTCCTGTGAACTTGACCCATGCAAGTCCTGGCTGGTAAAGACCATCTGGGAGATGTTGGAGTTGTTGTTGGCCAGGGTAGTCAATGCCTCCTTGCGGGAGGACAGAGTACCGGACCACCTCAAGGAGGCGGTGGTGTGGCCTCTGATTAAAAAAAACACATCACTTGACGATGACTCCCTGGCCATCTACTGTCCAGTCTCTAGCCTTCCCTTTTTAGGGAAGGTTACTGAGTGGGTTGTGGCCCAGCAGCTGCAGGAGCATCTGAACCGCATCAGATTCCTAGGTCCCTCGAAGTCCGACTTTTGCCCAGGTTATGGCACTCAAACTGCTCTTGTGGTACTGGTTGACAACTTCTGTTGTAACATGGACAGTTGTCTCTTCTGATCGTTTTAGATCTGTCAGCAGCCTTTGATACCGTTGACCATGAGATGTTGGTGGCTCGTTTGTGGGAATGAGCCAGGGTGGGCAGAACTGTTCTTGAATGGTTCTGCTAATTTCCAGACAGAAGAACTCAGCGGATGGTGCTAGGGGATAGTTTTATCCCCTCGTGACCTCACGTGTGGAGTCCCGCAAAGTCCTATTCTGTCCCCTCTCCTGTTCAATGTGTATATGCAGCTGCTGACTGAGATCGTGAGAGGGTTTGTTGTTCGGTGTCATCAATATGCTGATGACACTCAACTCTCTCTCATTTTCATCAGACCCTGGCCTGGCAGTCTCAGTGCTTATTCAGTGTCTGGCAGCTGTCTGCGACTGAATGGGGGTGAGCTGTCTGAGGCTGAATCCTGATAAGTCGGAGGTGATTCTGGTGGGCAGAGGCATGGGGGTCAAGGCCCCCACCATTGATGGGGTGCATCCCTCCCTCATCTCTCAGGTCCATAGTCTGGGCATGCTCCTTGATCCCCAGCTCTGCCTGGATGCCCAGGTGGATGCTGTGGCGAGGGGCACATTTCGCCAACTACATCTGGTGTGTCAGCTTCATCCGTATGTCTCGGAGGAGGACCTGGCTACCATCATCCTGCATTCATTACCTTAAAACTTGACTAAAGCAATGCGGTCTACGTTGGGCTACCCAGGATGATGGCTCGGAAGCTGCAACTGGTGCAGAATGTGGCAGCCCCTCTCCTTACTGGGACAGGTCACTGAGAGCATGTAACACCAGTGCTCCGTTCTCTGCACTGGCTGCCTATATCTTCTGGACCCAACACAAGGTGTTGGTGTTGACCTATAAAACCCTACACAGCCCTGTCTCTTATACACATCTAGATGTGTATACCTATAAAACCCTACACAGTCTAGGCCCCACTTACGTGCAAGACTGCCTCACTCCCCTGTCTCTGGACTGGCCCCTGTGGTCATTGGGGGGAACCGTCCTGGAGTTCCTCCGGGTATCTCTGGGGAACACGATGGAGAGAGCTTTCTTGGTGGCCACACAGTGACTGTGAAACTCCATGCTGGTGGAGCCCAGTTGGCCGTGGACCTCCCTGCATTTTAATGCCAGTATAAAACATGGTTGTTCCGCCTGACTTTTGGCAAGGGAGGGGGGCACGGTGGTGGGTGGAGGTTTGGGAAGGGGGTGGTTGGGTTATTTTTTGACTCATTTTGGCTTGTTTTAAATTATATTTTATTGTTTTATTCTGATGATTATTACTGGATGCTTTATTAATTTGTGAGCCGCCCTGAGCTGCATAGTCAGGATAGGACAGGATATAAATACTGTGAAAGAAAGAAAGAAATGAAATGAATACCCATTCCAAGGTTAGAGAGATCCTGATGGTTGTGCTGGTCTGAAACATAAGTGATGGAGATCAAGTAGTTCAGATGCTCCAATAGAGTACAACATCTCGATGACTTCATCGTCACAACTTTAATAGTCCCAGTGATACCTCTAGCTACCTGATATTCTGGCTCAGCAAGCAGTTTTAATCTCTGATGTATATTGACAAATTGTAAACAAGACCTTCTTATTTCATGTTCAAAGTAGACGTTAACAAAAAAGCTCTGCAGTAGGAACTAAAATTAAGTAAGGCCTTGAGGTTAACTGAAATTTTGGATGTGTATGCCTGTATATACCCCTTGTATATTTCAGAGCTCAACTATGTGCTAGTTTTATTATTCACAGATATTATTTTTTGGATAGTCAGAAGACTATCAACCATGTGAATATCTGTACCTGAAACAGATATTCACATATCTGCTTTTATTAGTATTCCATTTTGGTTATCTCCGTTTGTCTAGTCCCTCCACTGATACCTCTGAAAAAAATTATACTCCTAATTGTGTTGGGGATATAGGATGTGTAGAACATGGTATAAGGCCCACAGCCTTGAACCCCCAGCCCATAGGCTGCCAGAATGCCAACTTACCTGTTGGTGCCACCCTCCAGGCCTGTTTAGCTGCCTAGCTTCCTTTTTCCATGTCTTTGCCTGGTCCTACTCCTGTTTGTCTCCTTGGTATCCTGCTTCCCAGTTTTCTGAGTTACCAGCCTTCTTACCCCTCCTCCTTCTCTCCTCACTCTCGTAGTTCCTTGCTCTGGCCCCTGGCGCCTAGTCCTTTGCACCTTCGTTTCTTGCTCCCTAGCCCCCCTCTACTGGATTCTCTGTTCTTGGTTCTCTAGCCCCTTGATCTCTTTCTCTCTGGTTCCCTCACTCCCTGGTTCCTAGTTCCCGGTTTCTTCCTGTACTCTTTGTGCAGTTCCTATTTCCCAAGGACAACAAAGATGAGCCTTACACTCCCTGAGATGGGGGAATGATGCAGAGCCTGACTCTTCCTGAGATCGGAGGACGGCTGAGAGGTCACCCCTTCCTTTGTCCCTAACCCCCTATCTAGTTCCCAGGCCTGTCCTCTCTCTGACCCAACTCTTTCCTCATCTCTGCCCGGGCTCTGATCCATATCCTCATATTACACATGGAGGATGCTAACCTACACTTTTATGTCTCTCTTGATTTTATATCCTACCTTCACTTGTAATGCTTTCTGGCTTGAGACACTATGGATTAGTAAACAAAGAACCATAATTACACTTTTTTTTTTACATCTGGAAACATTAGGAGCAACATCAGTTTTCTTTTGTATGATAAAGATTTACTGAAAAGGTCTGTAAAAATGTTAATGAAAGTGACATAACTCACTCTTCTTACTCCTTTATCCTTGTCTGAAAAGTACATGTTTGTGGAAATTGCTGCCCTAGGGACTACATGTAGCAGTTGTATTCATTGATTGAAAGGATACCAAAGACAAAACCCAAACTGAGTGAAATACAAATAAGCTCCTCCAACTTTATCAAAGGCATCTAATGGTAAAATTTCTGCAGAGCACATATTTTACACTTCCAGCTCATTCACAGGTTATTTTATTCCTGCTATGTGCTAAAAACCGTCTGTATTAACCTGCTTATGGGGTATGATACAGCATTAAATCACGGTTAAAAAGTAGAAATATGAATGATTTGAAAATGGTTCCAGTTTAACATAAAAAAATAATTTTATTGTGTTTGGTACAGAAATACATTGCCAACATAAAATCTTATGGGGTTACTAGTGACCCAACATGCGCACGCGCACACACACACACACACACACACACACACACACACACACACACACAGAGTTAGCAGTAAAATCCTACCAGAAATGGCACTGGTTTGAATTGGCCACTCCACCCCCTTTTTTGGAATGTAAGTAGTACAGAAACTGCAAACGTAACATTTTCAACTAAATTTTTAACTTTACAAAGGAATAAATAAACTTGAACAGTTTTCCTTGGGTCAGCGACAGCACATTCATATACAAATGAGATAACATCTAGGTGATAACAAGTGTTAACATCCCAATATGCTCATCATTCATAAGCAAACAAGGATAAAATAGGTGATAACTTACAATGCAGACAGCTTGTCTGCATTTCAATATCTTGCTGCCATAATAACTAATGGAGGACCTGAAATGACTCCTTGTTAGCAGGGAGGGGGGGAAAGGAGCAGGGACCCGCAACCAGTAACCCCCAGTCATACCCTCAATTGCGGGGAGAGTTTTGGGGGGAAACAGCAAGGCAAGAACAAGTGCCTGAAGATGCACCAAACAGTGCCGTGCTGGTGGCTCTGCCCCCGTATTCTGTGTTGTAGCAGGGGGGCAGTCCATGGTGCTGTCTTGTCGGGGGTTGCTGTGGCAACCTACCACTGTGATTGGGCTGCGGCCGCAGGGACGACTTCCAGCAGAGAGGTTTGTTGGGGCGGCGGGGTGGAGATCCGGCACCTGGGGAGCCGTCTTGCACCAGGCCGGCCCCAAACCCTGACTGTACCCCCCCTCGAGTCCCCCGGAAAAAGTCCCCATGAGGACCGGGCTTCTCCGGGTGCCGCTGATGGAAAAGGCGAAGGAGGAGAGGGGCAGTCACTAGGGTAGCAGGCTCCCAAGAGCGGTTGTCGGGGTCGTAGCCAACCCAATCAATCAAGTATTGGAGGTGCCCGTGATGAAGGCAGGAATCCAGGATTGCTCGGACTTTGTAATCTATGCCATCAGAGGGATAGGGAGTGTGTGCAGGCGAAGGCTCAACCAGCATTTTGGGGGCCGGAGCCTTCTTTAAAAGGGAGACATGGAATGTTGGGTGGAGACGGACCTGTGGTGGTAACTGCACCTTGTAGGTGACATCATTAAGCTTCTGTATGTTCGGATATGGCCCAAAGAATTTGTCATCCAATTTTTTAGGAGGGCCACATGGAGATATAATTATGCTTATCTATCCAGACATATTCACCCAATTGTAAGGCGGGTGGTTCCTGGCGGTGAGCATCGGTATATTTTTTATAACATTGCCTGGACTGCATTAAGGTGGTCTTGGCAAGGGCATGCATCCGGTGGAGGTGTTGCAGTAGATTACTGGCGGTGGGTACTTGGAGTGCTGGAAGGCCAGGAATACTCATTTGGGGGTGAAACCCGTAAGTAACATAGAAGGGTGAATTCCCCAGTGAGGCATTGGGTGCATTGTTGTGTGCGAATTCCACGAGTGGCAACCAGGTATACCAGTCATCTTGTAAATAATTGATATAACAGTGCAAGTATTGTTCAAAATCCTGGTTCACCTGCTCCACCTGGCTGCTAGCTTGCGGGTGGTAGGCAGTTGTTGGTTTCAGTTGCACATGCAGGGCTGTAAATAGGGCCTTCCAAAAATGAGAGATGAACTGGGAACCACGATCGCTGATGATCTCAAGAGGCCAGCCATGTAGCTTGAAGATATGGCAGACAAACAAGAGGGCTGTGCTATAGGCCATTGGCAGACACTTACAAGCGATGAAGTGTGCCATTTTGGAGAAATGATCCACCACTACACAGACAGTGGTATACCCCTGGGAGGGGGGGGGAAGCTCTACTATAAAATCAATACCAATGCATTGCCAGGGGCCCTATGGGATTTCCTGGAGTTGTAAGAGGCCCTGTGGAGCTTGATGAGGAATCTTAGTCCTAGCGCACGTAGCACAGTTGGTAATATAGTGTTGCACATCGGAGAGCAGGGAGGGCCACCAGAAGGTTTGTTGTATCAGTTCATAGGTACGGTTTTGTCCTGGATGTCCTTCTAGGGGTGCGTCATGGTGGGCCCATAGGACTTGGGGGTAACAGGAGGGTGGAACCACAATACGGCCGTATTTTCGTAGCTAACTTTTTTCCGGAAGATAGGATGAGTCAGGTGGCGGTAGAAGTTCCTGGGAGGTAGTTTTTACCAGTTGCTCCTGGGAAAGATAAGTGGCAGCAAAAACAGTACGGGGCAGAACTGGGCCTTGTTGGGCCGTCTCTTCTGATCCTTCCTCATGGTATAGGGATAAGGCGTCTGCTAATACGTTAAGCTTACCCGGGCAATAGCAGATAACAAAAGTAAACCTTGCAAAGAAGGCAGCCCAACGTGCATCAGGCATTTGTAATTTGTGCCATCTGCAGATAGGTGAGATTCTTATGATCCATTACCATGGTTACTGGATGTTTTGCCCCTTCTAAGTAATGTCGCCTGGTTTCAAAAGCGGCCTTAAGAGCAAGCAGTTCTCTGTCAAAAATGGAGTCGTTTCGCTCTGCCGAGGTCGAGGTGAGATGGTGTGAGTAATATGCGCAGGGTTGCAGTTGTTTCTCCTGCGAAGCTTGCTGAGAGAGGATGGCTCCTAAGGCGTAGCTGGAGGCATCTGCTTCCACTTGAAACAGTTGTTGGAAGTCGGGGTGGATCAGGAGTGGGGCATTCAGAAAAGCTTCTTTTAGCAGTTGGAAGCTCCGTTGTTGTTCTGGGCCCCATTCGTTTTGTTGGTGTTTCCGTAACAGGTGAGTCAAGGGTGTGGTAAGTTCAGTGTAATGGGGGGATGTACTGGCAGTAGTAATTGATGCTACCCAAAAACCGCTGCAGTGATTTCACTGCCTTTGGTGTTGGCCATCGCTGAATGGCCTCCAGCTTCTGGTGGTTCATTTGTATTCCAGTGGGAGTCAAAATGAATCCTAAGAAGGCAACAGTGGTAAGGTGAAATGTGCATTTCTCCAGTTTGCAATATAATTGATGCGCACGGAGTCATTGAAGGACCTTCTGGACATGTTCAACATGTTGTTGCATGGTAACGGAGTAAATTAAAATATCATCTATATAGGCGATGACAAAGATGTTGAGGAGGTCACAAAAGATATCATTTATAAAATGTTGGAAGGTGGCCGGAGTGTTTGCGAGGCTGAATGGCATCATAAGATACTCAAAGTGTCCATATCAAGTACGGAAAGCCATTTTCCACTCATCACCTTCCGTCACTCTGAACAAGTTATAGGCTCCCCGAAGGTCCAACTTTTTAAAGATAGTAGCCCCTTACAAGCGGTTCAGTAGTTCCGGGATATGGGGGAGTGGATACCTATTTTTAATAGTAATGCTGTTAAGCCCACGATAGTCTATACAGGGGCAAAGGCCTCCATCCTTCTTTGGTACGAAGAAGATAGGCGTCCCCATGGGGGAGCATGAATGAAGAATGAACCTGTTCTTTAGGGCTTCTTCGATGTATAGAAGAGTTTCAAGTTCCAGATTGGACAGGGCATAGATTCACCCAAACAGGGGCTCGGTACCTGGTTGAAGATCAATCGGGCAGTCATATGCCCGGTGAGGTGGCAAGGTGGTTGCTGCCTGCTTATCAAAGATATCCTGGTAGTCTTGATACTCTTGGGGAATCTCCAAGGGACCTTGAGGTTTGGCCGTAGGGGTAGTCCCTGCTACCCAGTGGCCGGGAGGTAGGCGTAGGCATTCCCGCTGGCAAAAGGAGGAGGACAGCTGTAACTGGTTGGTAGACCAGATGATATGTGGGTCATGTGTTCGCAGCCATGGGAGGCCTAGGACCAAAACAAACAAGAGGGTGCATATCACGTCAAAGGCAAAGGTTTCGTGATGGCTCCCTTTTTGGCACTGTAATGGGGAGGTCTGCACCATGATGGGGCCTGAGATTAAGGGGGAGTCATCAATCGTATGTACAGGTTCTGGTTGTTGTTTTGTCTTGGTATGGAGCTCCTGAATTCTAACGAAGTTACTCGACGCTCCGGAATACACCAGAGTCCAGGACACAAGGGAGCATTCGGAGGATATCTGTATTGTTACGGGGATCCGGAGGTGGTGTAACCGTCGTGACTTATACTCTGAGAGGGTACTCTTCAGGACCGAGAAGGCCCCTGCCCGTCCCGGTCCATGGCTTTTCCTGGTCCTGATCGTAGTTTAACTAGGGAAGGGCAAGTGTGTACGAAGTGAGTGGTTTTGCCACAATAGAAGCACGCTCGGGCCTTGCGCCACCGCTCTTTCTCTTTAATCGTAAGGGGTCCTCGAGCTGTTCTGCATTGGTTCGGGATCTGGCACGGGAGAGGCACCTGAAGTGGGGGTTGTGACCCCAAGAGGCCAGAATGTCAGCGCCCGATTTTCTTGTTGGAGTTCCTGTTGCCACTCCGCTAACCAATAGTCTGTTTGAAGGGCGAGGTCCACAAGCTGCTCCCAGGTCTCCGGTAGGGCAGTAAAGGCCAACTGGTCTTTTATGTCATTGTTAAGGCCTCTCCAGAAGTTCACCTTGAGGACATCTGTAGGCCACCCTAATTTGAGGGCTAATTACTGGAAGCATGTGATGTACTCTAGTAGGTTTCCCCTGCTTTGCTTCAGGGTCATAATGATGGATTCCGCATTCCTCACCCGACGAGGGTGGTTAAAACAGAAGGTAAAGTCCTTGATGAAGATCCCATCATGAGAAAGTAAAGGGCTCTTACCCTTTAATAGGGTGGTTGCCCAATCTAAGGCAATATCTCCCAAGTGCCCAATAATAAAGGCAACTTTTAAATCATCCATAGCGTATGTGGAGGGCTGTGTGGTGAAGGTGATCTCACACAGGGCAAGAAAGCCATGAAATAAACAGCAGTCCCCCAGGAACTTCTCAATCTTTGGCCCCTTTGGTTCCCGAGGAAGGGCCGCAGCAGCCCCCAAAGGGGGGGAGCTTCTTGGGGTGCAGGTATGGGCGGTGAAGCCACCACAAGTGCGGGCGCCCTGACTCCTGCCCACGCTACGGCCTCCAAATCTGCTTGCTTTTTCTTCACATCATGCATCTCGAGGGCCAAAGATTGCACAGCTCAGACCAACTCTGCGAGCTCCTGGGTGATCTCCATCGGAGTTGGATCCAATTGGGGATGAAGGGGGAATATAGTGCCGGTGATTCTGTTGGCAGGGAGGGAGGAAAGGAGCAGCGACCCGCAACCAGTAACCCCTGGTTGTACCCTCAGGGTAGTTTTTTTGGGAGAGGTTTTTTTGGGAAACAGCAAGACCCTGCAGGGGTCCTAAAAATGCCCATCAGGTTAGAGTTATGTCCTGAGTGACTACAAGAGCATAGACCTCTATCATCATTGGGCACCGAGCGGAACTTACTGTATGTCTCCCCAATCTCCCACACCAGCCACACACAACTCACGCACTCCCAGGGGCACGGGAAGTACGTGTGGGTAGTGAGAGGTGGGAGGCAAGGAATCTCAGACAGTGAGGGGAGAGGGACAAGGCCAACAGCCACACTAGGACCCCGGGGGTGCTCCCCTGGGAGGGGGATTTGCGCCCACTCGCAGACCTTCCACTCATGTACAACAGCAGAGGAATAGATGGTTACAAACACAAGCACTCACCGTTCACACTATCCAGCAAGCAACAGCAACACCAGGAATTAAGGGAAGGCAAGGAGCTGGGTAACAGGTAGGAGGCGAAGGCAAGAACAAGTTCACGAGCAGCACACAGCAAGGGGGCCAGTCTATCTGATCATCAGCGCTGTATGCTAAGCAGCGCCAGTATTTCAGGAGCTTGCCACGCCCCCCTGGCATGCCGGAAGACGTGCCAAACGGCGCAGCGCTGGTGGCTCCGCCCCCGTATTCTGCATGGTAGCGGGGGGGCAGTTCATGGTGCCGTCTTATCAGGGGTTGCCGTGGCAACCTCTCGCTGTGATCGGACTGCAGCCACAGGGCTGACTTCCGGCTGAGAGACTTGTAGGGGGTGGAGATTCATGACCAAGGAGCCATCTTGCGCTGGGCCGGCCCCGCCCTGAACCCTGACACTCCTTCAAGCTTAATAGGTTATTTCTTTCAACTCAACCTTGCAAGTAAAAATAAATAATAATAATTGAAGCTTCACACCATGAAAGGGTTAATTGCTGTGAAAGAATCTAAAGATAAAACAAAGTTGTAGCTTGGTGACTGGCGTTTTCCACTTGGGCTGTAATTGACCCCCCCAATGCACTTGTATTACATTTTTTCTGTACACACAGAAAATGACATATTATGAAAACAGACAAAATTCTACATTGTGTTTCGGGCAAATAATACCCCACAACTGTGGGTGTACAGTGCTTTAATTTCCCCATTCATTACAATGGGGGTCCATTGTACCCCCATTAATGTCTAGCATTCACTGATTTATTTATTTTTTAAATACAACTGGAGGAGACAAAATTCTACATTGTGTTTGGGGCAAATAATACCCCGCAGCTGTGGGTGTATAGTGCTTTCATTTCCCCATTCATTACAATGCGGTTCCATTGTACCTCCATTAATGTCTAGCATTCACTGATTATTGAACAGTGGGATACAACAGACCCTGTATCCTTGAGGAATACATGGAATATTAAAGTGGTACAGGTTTGATAAAATAGTTATATGCTTTTTTTGGTACAACTTCCTGGGCACTATGTGATCTCATTTGTGGAGCAGAGATTAATAAACTCTATTTCATCTTTTTTTAAAAGGAGTATATTATTCTTACTTCCTTATGTGCAAAAAACACTTAGAAAGACCTTCACATCTATATTTAAGGAAGAAATAAGATCCTTGTTAGAGAAAAGCAAACATTTCATTCCTTTCTATGAATAAGGGCAATTATGGCCTACTTCATTTTCAATTCTCTCTTCTTCTGACATCATATGTAACTGGAATGCCTCATTATAAGTGGTTATTAGATGAGAGTTGATGTTCTTGAAAAGCCAGCTATAAAACTAGCAGGGCTATCCATCTAATCGTAGTGCAGTGACTAATTCAGATGCTTGAGCTGCAGTCTTGAAGTCCTCCATAGCTACTGTGATGTTTTGCTCTTTGTTGACTAAGCCACCCTGAATCTTGTGGCTGATGCTGTTAAATGCAAGGTCCATGGTCAATAAGGCCCCGGTGATCCGGGATTTGATACGGGACAGGTGGCGGGGTGGGGGGTGGACCTTGCATGTATAATGGAGACCTGACTGGATGAGGGGGCAGGGCCGATCCTGGCTGACCACCTTCCAGCTGGGTATGCTGTGCAGCATCAGCCTCACACCGGGGGCTGGGGAAGTGGTGTAGCTTTGATTTTTAAAGAGACGTGGTCAGTTAGGAGGTATCCAGTTCCAGATATTGCCGGGATTGAGGCATTCATGTGGTGTTTGATTTGGCTGGGGGGCAATTTATTTATTTATTTATTTATTTTCATCAATTTATATCCCGCTCCTCCTGCAAACAGCTCGGGGCGGCTAAGGCATATAAAATACAAGTATAAAAATATGTAAAAACACTAATAAAAACACACCAAATAACAAGCCAGGGTAATATAAAAATACAATAAATAGGGTGACGGGGGATAAAAAAAAAACATAACCCCACCACCCCTCCCCAAAGGCCTAGGCGAACATCCACGTCTTGCAAATTCTCCAGAATGTTAAAAGACTCGGGGCCAGGTGAGCTTCCTCCGGGAGGGAATTCCAGAGGCGTGGCCTGGCCACCGAGAATGCCCTCCCCATTGTGGCCCCCCGCTTAACACGGGGACCTCCAGGAAGGCACCCCCGGCAGACCAAAGGAGCCGCTGTGGGGCACAGAGGGCGAGGTGGTCCCTGAGGTACAAGGGGCCCAGATCGTGAAGGGCCTTATAGATTAACACCAATTCCTTGAACCTGGCTCGGCACACTATTGGCAGCCAGTGCAGAGTCCGGAGCACAGGTGTTATATGCTACCGATGGCCCATCCCTGACAGAAGACGGGTCACCACATTCTTCACTAGCTGCAGCCTCTGAACCAGGAATAAGGGCAGCCCCACGTAGAGTGCGTTGCAGTAGTCCACCCTTATTTATTTGTTGTTTTTATCCCAGCCTGTTTATTGTAGTGTTTTTATGGATTGTTTAATATTTTGTTTTATAATTGTTTTTATGATGAAATTGTTAGCCGCCCAGAGCTGTTCGGAGGAGGGGCAAGATACAAATTGGGAAAAATAATAATAATAAATAAATAAATAATTCTGCCGGCATTCCGCTAATTCAGAAACTGTCAGAATAATCATGGAAACTGTCGGAACAAGCATTTTTCACTACTTCGCAGTGCTGGTGGAAATTGCGGAAGATAGAAACTATTGGAAAAAAACATTATTCTGCTATTTTCACAGTCTTTGGAAGTAGCGGAATGAAAGTAGCATAATGGCGGAATTAGCAGATTGAAAGTAGCTGAATGAACGTTTCTATCGCATCATGCTGCTCATTGCGGAAGAGCTTTTTCTGTCGGAAAAAGTTACTGCAGCGGCTTTCTGCTTGAGCCCTAGCATTCTTGGTGGCAGGACTACAGTTGTGGAACACCCTCCTGGAGGAAACCCGCCTGTCCCCAAGTCTGCTGCCCTTTTGGCAGGCCTGTGAGACATGGCTGTTCTCCCAGGCCTTCGAGGGTGGGGTGGAATAGGGTGGGGGTGAGGGGGAGTTAAATTTTTAACTGTTGAATTATTGTAATTTTAAATGGTGATTTTTAAAGTGTTTTAGTTTATGTTGGAAGCCGCCCCGAGATGCCATAGGTGTAAGGGGTCAGGATATAAATATAACTAACTAACTAACTAACTAACTAGAATTGGGGGGTGTCTAAGTTTAAATAAATAAATAAAAAGCATCCCACACATTTATAATATATAAGCTGAATATAAATAATATCATAATATATAAACTGCACAAACATATTAGCTGATTTTTCAGTCAGATTAATTCATTGATCACAGATTAAAATAGAAACTGTAAAATAAAAATAGTGCTTAAGCAGATACTGCCAATAATATAAATATTTTATATATTTAAAAATCAAAGTAAAAAATTAAAATTAAAATTAAATTAAATGAAAAAATAAACAGTAAAAAAACAAACAACAAAAATCAGTGAACTATGTTGTATAAAGGTACATTGAAATACTTAATTTAATTAGTTGATTATTAGGTTAAAAAAACCTCTCGGTAACTAAACTGATTTTCTTAATTGGCTAGCAGCCCATATACATGTGCTAATTTTTTAGATTTTTCTAATAGTTATGGTTACTATTTTTCATTTTTGTTACAATCATTTATTTTCTTGACTATTATTGTTTACCATTATTATTCCAGAAATTTATTGCGAGTTCTTGCAAAGTATGGATTAAAATACATGGATCGTGATCCTGCTCTACCCTGCACCTGTGTAAAGGCAGTTATGCAACCCTTACAATGGCAGATCCCACTTCACTCTGAGTGCTTGGTGTGCCAAAACAGCCAGGCTCATGCTAGCACAGCGAGTATTGCTCTTCCTCCCTGAAAGCACACTCCGCACCTGGGGGACAGAGTTACAATATCATGCCACCAGCCACATTTCACTACAAGGAGTTGTGTTAGGAATCTCAAGGCCAAACCCTGAGAGGTTGTCATGGCACATGGCCAATGTTGTCTGATCCCTGATGTGCATTGGGGTCAGACATATTTATTTATTTATTTATTTAATTAATTAATTACATTTCTTAGCTGCCCTCTCATGCCCATGGCATCTCGTGATGGCTTATAACATAAAAATAACAATAAGTAAAATAACACTAAAACACAAAAATTAACATTCCTAAAAATCCCCCTAAGAACAACCACCACCCCAAACCTTTTTTCCCAACCCCACCCCCTCCACTCCTCCAAAAGCCTGGGAGAACATCCAGGTCTTACATGCCCGGCGGAAGGCCAACAGGCTTGGGGCCAGATGGGCTTCCTCCAGGAGGAAGTTCCATAAATGTGGCCCAGCCACCGAGAACTCCCTCTTCATTGTGGCCCCCCATTTTACACGGGGGACCTCGAAGAAGGCACCCCCAGTGGACCAAAGGGGTTGCTCTGGGACACGGAAGGTGAGGCGGTCCCTGATGTATAGGGCCAAGCTTAGACATACTGTCTAAGCTATACCATACTCCTGTGCTTGGATTCACCAGGTGCCGCAGCAGCAGCAGAAGTCCGTGCCAGGAAGCTGATGGCATGGATACCATTGAAGGAATGGCATGAGGTGCGGATGCTACTCTGCTGGGAGGGGAGCTTGCCCTGTTGGTGGGGGCAGGGAGCACTTGCCCTGATGTAGAGGGGATACGGGTGCTTGCTGTGCTGGTGGGAGATAGGAGGCTTGTTTGGCTGGCAGGGAGGAAACATGTACACTGATGCGGAGGGGTTGGGGGGGGATATGTGTCAGTGCTGAAGAGAGAAGCTGACAGAATCACAATACACCAGGAGAGAGAAGAATGACTGGGAAGCTAGGAAGCAAGCCCGCTCACTCCTGATGTCCATTAATTTGCAGGGCAGGCCCTGCCCACCCCCTGCAAAGCTGACCCGCATTCTAGCTGGATCTGCTCCCAAGCCTTCCAGTCACTTTCCCGCACAATGATAAGACTCGGCTCAGTTCCCCTGCCCCATCATGCCCCCCACCCCGGTCCCTAGCATAGCAACCAACTCTCTTTCCCATCCTGATGTGATGATTCTTGCCCTGTCTCCTGGGTGTGCACTCCAGCAGGTAACTGCTGTGGCTGGCGCAGATTGTTATTTGGATTTGGCACATTTTGTGCCAGTCCACACCTGCCCCTACTGCCAGTGCAAACCTGTCTATACTCTATAGCTGGATTGTGGCCATGGTCTGAAATCTTCAAACCACTAATTTCAGTGGGACTACTACAGAGTAAATGGTTTGTGGATGAAACTCACCTCTCTTCCAAGTTTCACTACTGACTTTCAAAGGGAGCATCAGGCTTTATTCCATTGTTGTCCTGCACCAATGAAAAGTAGACCCAAAACAAATAGAGCTTCCTTTTCCTTTTTATAATCAAAAGAACCTTTGCAAATTCCCTTTCCGCACAGAAACTCTTCCTATCCCATACACCTTGTTCTTTAAGCTTCCAAATAAGAAAGTTAGGTTCTAGTAATTCAACAGAATGCAAGATCAAGCCCAGGATCATCATCTAAATCATGCCATCCCATCAACCATACAGCACTCCTTCATTCAACTTCATTGAAATTCTGCTGTTCCCCACGCCTCTAAAAGTTCTCTCCTCTCCACAAGAGTACAAGTTTTAATTAAGGTTATATGCAACAAGAGTCATTAATAATCTGGAGATTAATTGCTAAATCATGATTAGGAGATGGTTACTAGAAAAGGTTATAAATTAAGCCTTGCCTGTAAAAGAAGAAAGCTATTATATAGGGAAGGGGAAGAGGGAGAATGAGAAAATGAAGGGGAAAAAAGTAGGATAAACGGGAAAATCAAAGGTAGTTGGTAGAGATGGATTGGAGGCAACACAGGATTCAGAAGAATTAATGATCGGTGACATCAGGAAATAAGCAGTGGCAAGAAATAAGAATACCATGATTAATGACTGAGTATCCACAGAAGCTGATTTTTCAGTAGGCAGCCTCCATTTATCCACACACACTTTATTGCATTTCAAAAGGCACACTTGTGCAATTTGTGTGGAAGTGATCCTTGATTTATCCACCAAGTTGGGGGACAACTCCTCTAAAGAGAGGACTTGCATCACACCAATTGTTTGACTGGACTAGAACAACATAAGGTCACAACTTTTTATTTACTAAGCCAACTTCCAGGAAAAAGTATCACTAGGGGTGTGCATGTCATTTTTGTTATATCTCTGCGCTCTGGAGTGGCCACTGCAGTCCACTGGGAGCACCCTTCTCGAGGTCCATCGTGTGGCCCAGATGGGCCACTATGGAGAGGGTGTTCTCAGTCGCCGCACCTAGGCTGTGGAACTCCCTCTTGATGGGGGCCCGGGTGGCCTTGGATCTCTCCTCCTTCCATCATATGTGTAAAATCTGTCTGTTCTGCTTGGCTTTTGGTGAGGGAGATGGGGTGTAGGGAGGGACAGAAGGCTGCGAGGGGGAGGGTTTGGCTCTGTGAATTCTCTTTTTATTGTATTGTTTAGTTTGTCCCCGCACAGGAAATAAGGCACTTACTCAATAAAAACACAGACCACGTAAATATGGGTGAACTGGCCGCAACTGTTTATTAACAACCAGCTAATGATAACCTGTTGAAGAATAGAAACCAATTAAGAACCCAATCACCCTATCAACGATAACGGTGGATCCCAATACACTTAAATTTGCTAGGAATAGCCAATTAGAATTCGTCAGAATTACCCCTGAAGCCAATCAATTATGCCAAATGCTTTGGGTTAGTCCTAAGGGGAGTGATGGTACACTACGACTTATTATTCCCAGCCATGATGACCTTCACTCCCTGCGTTCAGTACCATGTAATGTGATCAATCCGGATTGGAGTTACCAGTACAATCCCTTCCGCCTGTGGGCCACCCTGGTTCATACCCAAGGAAGAACTAATGACAGGCGCCACATCGGGACCGCTTAGATCCTACTATGTGACACCCGACACCAATCCCCCTTTCTGTAATAGCAGCGGGGGAGCCCATCCCTTAACTTCTTCCCAGGTCCAACCACCTGGAGGCCTACCATAATCCACCTACCAGATGTCTCCCAAAAGCCACCAGGCCAATTCCACATTCCTAATCAAAAACATTTTCATGGTACTGAACACGGCCAGTTGCGACGATTAGAATTATCATGCCACACAGGCAACACCACCAACCCAACCCGGATTTCTTGGAAAGGAAAGCACTGTGAGGAAGCCGAAAAACCCAATTCTTGGGGAAATTACTTCCTGATTCCTCAATGAATTAGGCGACCGGACGAAGTCCACAGTACTTATCCAAGGGTGGGTGGGTGGGCTTCTTCTGGTGCTGAGAGCGACCGAATGCCACCGCTCGATGCCTCTCCAGACCACATGGCCCGCTTGGGCCAATCCCGAGGGCGCATTCTCACGCCGTTTCTTGCATCCCTTTTGCAGGCTGCAACACTTAAATAGGTTGCAGCACGCAAAAGAGTCTCCCTCGCCCAGCCAGCTCCTGAGGCAGCATCCCGCCTACAGCCCGGGGTGCCTGATTCCCCTGATGGGGTGTGCACAAACTTTCCCCCGCACCGCACGAGGCGGTTAGCGGGGGCCCTTTTTACTGATTTTATGAGTTTTAACATTGTAAGCTGCACCAGGCTGCTTGGAAGCAAAAGGGGTAGCAAATGATTTTATAAAATATAAAAATAAAATAAAAATAATTATCAATAACAAAACCTAAAATTGTTGTTTTCATTATTATTGTTACTGTAATAACAAAAATGACAAAAAATAATTAAAAAATCAATAACGATAACGAAAGCCATTATTTATTTTGTTATTGCCTAGCAGCCTAGTATGTGTTTTTTGGAGGGAAATGTGGTGAGGGGAGGAGGGAACAGACATCTTGAAGCCAGAAACAGTGCTGAACTCTTGAACTGGTTTTGTGATGGGAGGGGAAGGACCTGATGGATGTAATTGCTGGCCAATGAGCAGCATAAGCAGGTCCCAGGCAGTTGAATGGCACCCTGAGATTGCTCAATGCCTTCTGCCTCCCAGAACCAATCAGGGGAGCTCTGTGGGAGGGCACTGCAACTCCTTATACTGCAGGACTGGGCTGCTTGACTCAGGTTCTGTGTAAGCTATTGCTTTGTCAGGACCCATTTGTAGAACCTGCTTGTGATAACATTAAAATCCTTCCATATATATCCCTACCACCTTACCTTTCCAATCTTTATTCCTTACCCGTACATTTTACCTTTTACCTTCCACTCCTTGTGTCCCCTCCACACATATATAGAATATAGTGGATATACCTCTGAGTTTTCCTTTTCCCCTCCCCTGTCTATCTCCATATATAAAAATCTGTTGTTGCGCTCCCTTGAAAGGAATGGGTTAAGGATGGTGGGAACTTCTTTCTCCCTGTCTGCAGCTGTAAGCGGCGGTGCCAGTTTGTAGGAGCAGTGGCTACAGTGGGAAAGGCACCCGAGCCCAGCCGTGGTTGTCATAGCAACCTGGATCGGCAGGAGCAAAAGGAAGTTTCATGAGCTGAGGCTTCTGCCTAGAGCAGGGAGGGGCTAGTGACTCGGCCTGAGCTCCTGCATCAGTTTCAGGCAGGAGCCAAACCAGCAGCACCTACCCTCCCTCCCTCATAGCACTATGGGCTTGATCCGATCACCAGTTGGAGCGAGGAAGGAATTTTGACAAGAAACCCAGATTGGTCAATGGATTCTTAGTTTCTACCTTCCTCATAGTGTGAAGTAAATTCAGATTAATTGACTCTTCCTTTTTCCTGGGAACAGGATATAGCTCTTTCTCATAGAAACAATTTTCTCACACTCTCTCAGGGGTCCAGTACTTTTATTCCGTGTTAGCTAAAGAACTAGGTAGATTTGGTGTCATCTCAAGAGATGGGGTGGTGACACCTGGCACAGAAGCAGGATACGGCAAGCACTGGGGTAGCATCCCTGGGAGGGGTGATTGGTGAAGGTGGCAAGGAACAGGCACAGTCCCAAGCCTTCAGGAACCTCACTCCTTACTCCAGTCCAGAAAGGACATTTCCCCCCTCACCACAGGCAGTGGTGCAGGCTGCAGGGGAAGACGCTGTTTGTTAAGAAACTGGGGCTGGTACTCAAGGGTACATCTAGGCCAGGTCCCTGGCAATTATGTTTGAACTTGTTAATGATTTTGTTGTACTAGATTCGAATTGCCTGAGGCAATTACCCCACCTAGACTAATTCAATTTGAATAAAGAGTGCAGCCATTAAAACCCACCTGTTGGTCCTTGTCTCATTCCGGATGCATCGACAAAGTGTAATAAAAGGGGATTAATGTAGCAGTATCTCCATCATGGTTGAAATGAGTTGAGTTTCTAAATGCATTGCTGGGAGCCAAAGCCAGAGAGCACTGCTAAGGAGAAGGGGTGTGCATGTCATTTTCGTTATTACAATAACAACTGTCATTGTCATTATCATTATGGCAATAACGACAATAACAAAATGACAATGTCGTTATCATTACGACTATTATTAGTGCTGTGGCAGTTGGCTTTTGGAGGGGAAATGTGGAGGGGAAGGAGGGAACAGACATCTCGGAGCCCTAAACAGGGTTGAACTTGAACTGTGCCTGTGTTGGGAGGGGCGAGCAGCTCAACAGTATCAGATGGATGTATCGCTGGGCATTGAGCAGCGCAATCAGGTCCCAGCAGTCCCACGGCACTCTGTCATTACTCAATACCTGCTGCATCCCAAAACCAATCAGGGGCGCTCTGGGAGAGCACTGCAAACCTTTATAATGGCAGGGCCAGGCTTCTTCTCTCTGTTCTGTGAGAGCTCTGCTTTTCAGGTTGTGTTTACACAACTGTGGTGCTTGCACACACAAAAAAATCCTCCCTAGGCCTCATTGTATTACTACTAATACCCTTCCTTTCTCATGCCCTACATTTTACGTTCTCCCTTTCCCTGCACTTCTCCCCTCTGTACATTATGTATAGAAAGCTTGTGTGTGTGTGTGTGTGTGTGTGTGTGTGTATATATTTATTTATTTATTTATTTATTTATTTAAATTTTTTTAAAACATTATTTAAACTTATATGCCACCCCCTCCTACTCAGGGGTGGCTCACAACATTTTAAAACATATAAAACTATTAAACACTATCAACATTATTAATTTAAAATCAACTCAATCAAAACCCCCTCCCTAAATAAAATCTTTGTTTGAAACACTATAGATACCAATAACGACAATGATAACGAAAATGACATTGTCGTTAATGATAACAAAAATGACATTTTTAATTAAAAAAATGATAATGAAAAACAAAAATGACACAGATGCCTGGTACACACCCCTAGAAAGTATGTCAAGAAAACAGGCCACTCTATAGCATCTCTCAGACTTATCCATCCCTGCCTCTAGAGAAAGTGATCTGTAGAAAGAGTCATGAGAGAACACCATGACGTCCTGTTGGAATGGGTGTATCGCTGACTGGTCCGCAGTAGAGGGAACTGGGAGAATCAGAGTCATACAAGAGCAGCTGAGGTGGGGGTGGAGAAGACAAGGGAAGCAGCAGCATTCCTTTCCTTCATATTCCCAAATTAACTTCTTGTGCGTTGCAAAGGGAGAAATGATGTTTCTGTATTCATTCTATCTATCTCTCTATCTATCTCCCTATCTCTCTATCTATGGGATGGGGGGAATCACAAACAACACAAGGTTTCAGTTTAAGGCTTAAGTTTCATTTCAGTGCAAAACTGAAATGAAACTTAAAGCAATCTAATAATCCTTCTCTACATGAAAAAACAAGGGAAGGGAATCTTGGATGGAATATATGGGAGAGGGAAAGAATTCAATGGAAGGGGGAGGGAGGAAGGAAGATTGAACACAGGGAACACAGGGAGTGGTAAAAACAAAAAATAACCACTAAATCTATCTAAGCTAAACTAAATAAATGAATGAGAATATGGGGGTAGATGGGTTGGATGGGTGAAATGGGAGGAGGATTGCAATGGATTGGGGAGCTAGGAAATGCTGGGAGAAGGAGCCTTCTGAAACGCCTGCTGTTCAGGAACAGTGACTAGCTCAGAAGGTGTTGGGAAG
>QEPC01007066.1:1650056-1664665 GCA_003113815.1 Sphenodon punctatus
TTTTTTGCTACACAAGGCTCTTCCAAGGCACTCCACTGGAATGGAATGTTTGCTGAAGCATTTGTCAATTAGCAGGCTATTTCTTTGCACAACCTGAGACGAAGATCAATTTTTCGCAGGTCAAAGCGAGTTCCAGTAATGAAAGCTGCCATTCACATTTAGCATAAAACTTTACAGAGAAAAGCAGCATTGCAAAATGGTGTATGCCTACTCTCCCATGGTAACTTCTTTTGATAGGTGAACAAATGGTAAACATTGGCTTTCATTAATGTTACTATCACATTAAAAATCAAATCTGTATTTGGCTTAGCCACTATTTCACATCAATTTTGCAAGACTGGAAGCCAAAATTATATTGTTCCACACCTGTATATGGAATTTTGGAATTTTAGGTCCTTTTTAAAACAGGCCGCAGCTGCAGGGGCAGTTAGTTAGTGTGGCATAGTGTGAGCAGTGCGAGGGGAGGCAGTGCACATGGGCGTACAACAATTCCTCCCCCCACATCTCCACACATGGAGCAATTGCCATTTTGGCCAATTTCTCCATGCGTGGGTGATGGATGGAGGTGGGTAGGCATGCGTGTTACACAGGAGTGTCCATGTGCACATGCACACCCACTGTGGCATTCAAATGGGAGGCACCCACTCATGATGCACAGGTACGTCTCATTTGAAAAGAGCCATAGAATTGAAGACTTGGAAGAGACCACAATAGTCATTTAAGTCCAACTCTCTGTCCTGAGGCAGGATACCCCGTAACTAAAGCAGATGCCTGTCCAGTCTTTTCTTGAAAACCTTCAGGGAAGAAGGTTCCAGTCCCACCCAGCCCCAGCTCATTCCACTGTTGAATTGTTCAGATAAGAAGTTTATCCTAATATCTCACCTAAATCTACCTTCATGTAAATTAAATCCATTTTTTCTTGCCTTCTCCTGAGTCACAATGGATAACAGCCTTGTCGATCTTCTTTATGAAAATTGTCAACATGTCCCCCCTAATCTTGTTTTCTCTAGACTAACCACGACCAGTTCAGACAACCTTTCCTCATAGGATTTGCGTTCTAGAAGACCCTTGAACCATTGGTTTCTCCCCTTAATCTTCTCCCTTTTGTCAAAATCTTTCATGAAATGTGGATTCCCATACAGAACATTGCACTCCAAGAAAGGTCTGACCAATGCCAGGTATAACGGGATTATAACTTCATTGATTTTGAATATGGAGCTTCTCTTAATACAACTCAAAATGCCATTGGATCATATATTCCAAGCTAATACCGCTATGACTACAAAATATATTTACCATATACTTGCACATTTTCAATAGCAATAAGTGGACAGGAATATGATTCCCTGTGGATCATATTGTGAAGCTTGATTTGAATGGCAGTACCATCCTCCTATAATGAGCATCACCTTTGCACTGACACTGCCTCTTAGACTGTTTCTACATGCACTGAGGTGAAGGGGGAAGACACACAGCTGTGGGGACCATGCATGGCGGGGGAGGTGTCATACAGGTGTGCACTCATCTCCACGCATAGAACAACCCAGCATTTTGCCGGTTGCTACGTCTGTGGAGATGTGTGGAGACTGGAGTGTAAAACTGTGTCCACTGGGTGAATGTGCAGTGTCTTGTGTAAATGTGGCCTTAGAATCAATGACAATTCCATTGATTTGACTGGGGCTTATGATGCAAAAGACTAAAACCAGTTGAGGGAGGACTGAGCCCTAAATATTTGCCAAAGGGAGAAACGGTTTGCTATTTAATTTCTTTGCTTATTTAATACAGTTTGTAGCTTGTGTTTCCCAAAGGCTCAGGTGGATAACTAAGCATGTAAAGATAAAACAACTTAAAAACACAAACATAAAAATTCCCATTTAAAACAACATCCACACCTGCAAAATTCCTGGCCAAATAAATAGCTCTTACAATTTGCCCCCAAACTGGTGATAAATACATAAGGGATGGAAACTGTATCCCAGCAATCTCTTTTTTAAGGTGTGTTTTAGAATAAGTAACACCCCCCCACTTTAAAAAAAATAATTCCATCTAGTCAGGAGTTTTAAGTTACCTCTTGTAGAATTTTCTTGAGTTAGCATAATCATCTTCCCCCCCAGATCTTTCTGGTATTAGGCATACAATAACTTGAGGGCAATATACATTAGAATTACAAAGAATTACAACTGAGATGAGAATTAATGAAGCCCACTGGGAATATCCTTTATTTTAATCTAAGCTTTATTTTATGCTTCCTCTCTTTCACAGTGAAGCATAAGAAATCTCCGAGAGGACATCAATTTGCAAAACCATCTATATAATACACATGTGTAAGCATAGTTCACATATAATAAATATATGTACCTACATACACACATTTGGCCTAGAGAGAGAGAGAGAGAGAGATTTGAAAAACAACCGAACAGCACAACTTTCAAGGAAGCTCTGGATCGCAGGAGGATGCAGTCAATCAATAATTTAATATTAATTTTTTGTAGATGTAGATTGATAAACAGGTAGATGCAAAGATAAAAAGCTTCAGCATCAGCTTTTTATCTTTCCATCTACCTCTGTTTATCAATCTACATCTACAAAAATGTGTGTGTGTGTGTATATATATATATATTATATATATATATATAAAACCTAGATATTGTGTGTATACCAATAAAAATACCAAAAACAAAATCTTCATTTAAAATCGATACCGATAACGACGATAATGAGAAATGACATTTCATTATTAACAAAAATGAAAACAACGCATTTTAATAAAGAAAATAATAATGAAAAATGAAAAACAACATGGGACCCTGGTGCACACCCCTATCAACCGCAGTTTCAGTGTCTCCTTTCCCCAGCAGTTAGATCCTTTCAAATTAATTTATTCATCCACTCATGAAGCTCCCTAAGACCATGACCTATTTTTGTCTAATATATCCATGTCCTGGGCCTCCACGGTTCAAGGGAAAGGTCCCAGATCTGTTCGTGGGCATATTGAGCCTTTACTGGATACCTCAGGGACCACCTCACCCTCCATGACTCAGGACGGACTCTCCGGTCCACCGGGGGAGCCTTCTTGGAGGTTCCCCGCGTAAAGCAGGGGCCTACAATGGAGAGGGCATTCTCAGTGGCTGGGCCCCGGCTGTGGAACTCTCTCCGAGAGGAACCACGTCTGGCCTTGACTCTGCTGGCCTTCCGTCGGGCCTGCAAGACATGGCTGTTCTCCTAGGCCTTCGGAGGTGGGGGGGGGGTAGGATGGGCTAAATGTTTGTATGGGGGTATTTTAAAATTGTTTTAAATATTTGTGTAGATTTTTATATTTTTAATATATTCTGATAAATTGTTTGTTTTATGTTGGAAACCACCCTGAGATGCCATAGGCATAGGGGGTGGCATATAAATTGAATTAAATAAATAAATAAATAAATAAACAAACTGGTTGGAAGTAGTGCAGATAGCAAGTAACAAAAAGGAAATTCTGTATTTGTGAATATGAATCCCATATTCAGATAGCACTCTGAATACTCAAATTAATATTGGCCAAGAAGTATATTTGTATTTTCATTAACCCCCTTTTTTCCCAGGACGTTTTTAAATGTACAGTTATTCAATTGGATATTTGGTCAAATACCCAAACAAAAATAACCCCAAAAACCCAAAATGAATATCTGAATGAAGCAGGTACAAATAGTGTTTTCTACCCATATCTCCAGACCAAAATCATAGCAAGCAGATTTGTCAGATATGGTATTCTCAGCATTGTATCAGTATTCATTTCAACACTAATCTGAAGATGATATTGGACTGAACAACGCCTTCTCCATAGTCCCCCCTCCCCCCCCGAGATACTTGGAGGAATTTGAGAAAGGCACTCCTCGTCAATCACAGGGGTTGATCCAGTGCCCGGAGAGTGAGGTGGTCCAATGTAGCCACCAATAACTATCACTGTTTTCCCTCACTGCCATTCTAGGCATTGGATGTTCTGAATAGGGGTTAGTTGAAGCAGCCCTTCCAGTTCCTCAGAAATTTTCTGCAACACTGGAACAGTGATAATAGAATTCTGATTGAACAAAACTTTTGATCAGAATTCTGATCAATTTGTGCATCTGCAAATTCTGCATTTTGTGACTATCTAGTGCATGTGAAAGCAATGAGAATGGTTAATTTGTTCCATCTTTCTCCAGAATGAATAATATGACCAGTTACCCTTAGAAACGGAATCTAGTCAAAAATGAAATTTCACGCCTATTTCTGAATAAGGAGTCACCAGTTTATTTTACTGACTCCTCTCCAGACCGGAATGGAGGTTCACACACTCACAGAAATGTTGCAATATTACTCCCCCAAAAAATCTTCATTATCAGAGAGGGACAGATGTACCCCATCATTCCTGTACAACTTCAGTATTTTGGGGTGGGACTCTGGACAAAATTTCAGTTTCAGTTACTTTTTGTTTCAGTTTTCATGTATTTGGTATTGGTTGTTCTGGATCTTTGCACTGACTTTTGTTTCGAATGTTTAACATTGCAGTTTGTCCCCAATGAAGTCAATGGGGACAAATCACAATGTTAAAAATCAGAAACAAATATCAATGCAAAAGATCCAAAAGAGCCAATACAGAAAAAGAACCAAAATTTTGGATTAATCCAAAGTGGCTATTATCGGGTACTTTCAGTTCTATTGGATTATTGGGTTCTTTTGGAAACCGAAATTCCTATTCCCAGTATTTATAATCTATTTTATTTATTTATTTATTTATTTTATTGAATACATCCCCTCCTGCGAACAGCTCGTGGTGGCTAACAAATTTCAAAAAAATAAAACATCCTTAAAAACATTTAAAACATTATAAAAATCTTACAGATAAAACAGGGAAGGACAAAAAAATAATAAAGAATAATAAAGAAGGGTAGGAGGATAAAAACCCACTAACCCACCTTATCCATTCTGATGGGCTTAATTGTTTCTCTTCACTATCTCTGCTCCAACATAACAGTCTATACCAACTTAGTATGCACAGCCACATGGCAAGTGAACCCTGTGCATACTGTTAAAGCCTTCACCTCTTGCATAAGTTCTATCTACCCGTTCAGGAACTGGAGACCCGGGAACCACTGGCCATCTCTCGTTTCTACTGGAACTGGTGATTTCTTGCAGAGACACTGATGTCTTTGTAATTTTGCTAGCACATCTTTCTTCACTGACCAGCAAACAACTTTGGATCAGGAACACTTGCAAAGAAAAAGTACATAAATGTATGGGAAGTCCACAAACGCCACTGGATTGTGATGCTTCATTGTTACTAGGGATGTGCACAGTAACTCTTTTGTTTTTGTTATTCATTTCATTTTCATAATTAAAATTTCATTCATTCTTGTTATATTTTGTTAGGGTGATTTTAGACGTGAAATCACCCTATACCGGGATCCGTTTTGGATCCCGGTGAGGAATCAGTCCAGCCATCCTTCAGACGTGCTGGACTGATTCCTACTGTGGATTGGGGAGGGGATGGGGCTGCGTGACACAATGTGCTGCCACACAGCCCCACCCCCCACGCTCCCTCAGCCGCCCGACCTCCAGGACATGGGTGGGCGCAGCGGTCAATTCGGCCGCTGCGCCCAATCCGACAGCGTGGTCTGGGCCATGATCCGGCTGGCGGAAGGTAACAGATGTTACTTTCCATAAATTCTGGATCATAGCCACCGTGACCATGCTTGGGGCCCAATCCCAACACACTTTCGGATCTCCAGATGGCCAGAGGTCTGAAAGTGTGGTCAAAGAGATTCCCACTGGAGGCTCACAGGGGTGAACATATGGCGGGAATCTCTTTGGGTAACTTCAGATGTAACGCTACCATGGCCACCACAGGGGGTTCACTGTGGTTGACTGTGGTACTGTAATGTCTGAAATTAGTCTTTATTTCATTTTTGTTTTCCATTGGTTTCAATGGAAAGCACATTTCCGGTTTTAAATTCTTTATTTTTCATTCAAGTTTGACAAGACTTAGTGGTATTGTACCCCCAGTGAAGGGAATTATCTGTTCCAAATGTCAGAATGAATGATTAAAGGGATCCCATTTTATAAGCAGTTGAAATTTGTTATTTTACAAACTTCCATGTACACATTCCTGGATGTAACCTATTTTTCTCCCATCTGATTTGGATGGAACTTGGCATGATTATACCTCTTCCAGACTCCAGAAGGTTTAAATAAAAGGTCCATATGTTATACATGATTTACTTGTAAATGCATTTCCATCTGTAACATCTTTGTATTCCATCCATTTTACATGTACTTTGGCATGATTGTATCTCAGGAATTCAGAATCATCTCTGCCAAATTGTAGAAATATTTGACAAAGGGATGGAAAATGGCAAACTTATACCCCTTCTCAAGGGTACCAGCCCTCATAAATTTCAGAAGGATTGGACAAAAGGTCCCAATGTTATAACTGATTTACTTTTAAATGCATTCCCAGATGGAACATCATTGTATTCTTGACAGTTTACATGTAATTTTGAAGGCTTCTATCTCACTCATAGTGAATTTGCGATCGTACATAAGTGAACATAAGCAGCATGTAAGGAACGTTACATTGTGTGTGACTTCTACTGCCTAAGAAGAATTATCGGAAATACTGAACAATGGCAATTACTGAACAGGAACTAGCAAAAACAGTGGAAAAGCCAGGACATTTTCTCATCATGCGAGCACAGATAAATGGTCCGTTTCCATTGGAAACAGCTTCTCAGCAATTACTTGATTCAACACTTACTGAGATTTTGACCCCATCAGCAGATGGCGTAACCCTGTTCAGGTTTCTGACCCATAGTTTTGGGATCTCTGTTCTAAGGTGTGTTCCTGAATGCTACATAGTAAAACAACAAAAGGGATCCAGGTGATCTTCCTTTTACATTCACCAGTGGTTGTTATGCATTCACTTGCCTTGGCTTGACTTGTAAGCCCTTTGAAGGTAAAATTCTTCTTGAGAAATCTAAGCTAGGGCCTATAGAGTTGCTCTAGGCTTTGTGAATACAATTCGCACACGCCAATAGAAAATGAAATATCAGTGTCAGAACATCAAAGAAGGACATGAACTGTCATCATTCCCATGTTTGGATACGGAGGGAGGATCCCTATAGCTGTGCAGAGTCCCATTAACTTCACAGGGACATGAATTCAATAGTAAGACTGGGGCTATAATATGGAGGATTACAAAAGAAAAATCAATTTTTTCCTTTTTCCCCAACTTTATTTAATTCTCATCAACGTGGAAGTAAAAACAGAAGTACTGGGAGAGGTGCCTCCATACTGCCACAATTTGCTGTATGTGGTCCAGTCCCTTCCTTAAAGGGGTGTACATGTCGGTTTTGTTATTACAATGAAGATAAAAAAATTGTCATTGTCATTATGGTTATTGTATTATGGTTACTACAATAACAAAAATGATATTTTGTTTTTTAAATAAAGGGAAAACACTAAAAAATGTATTTCTGTCTATAACTTTGTTGTTTATTATTAAATTCTGATGACACTTGGGGAGATTGTACCCCCAATGGAGGGCACTATGTGTACCAATATTTGAAACAATTAGATAAAGGGTACTAATTACAGAAGCAATTGAATGTTGTGATTTTAAGAAAAGCTCCATACACATTCATGGTTACAACCTCTTTATCTTCCATTCACTTTGCATGAAACCTGCAGATATTATGTCACTCCATAGTCTCAACAATCAGGCCAATTTTCAGAAATACTGCATAAAGGGTCCTGATGGTATAACACATTAACCTGAAAATACATTTTCAGCTGTAACATTTATATTCTATCCTGTTTACAATACATTTGGCAGGAATGTATCACTTACCTTCCCTGTCATCTAAGCAAAAGTACAGGACATTTTGATAAAGGGACCCAATTTTATAAGCAATTGAAGTTGTCCCCTTGAAGACCTTTATTCAGATAAATAGCAGCACATGCAATTCCAGTCAGAGGCAGGCACCTGGCATGGCAGGGGAGGGAGGCTGTAGGAGGGAGGATTTGGAGCAACCCAAAAGACTGACAGACACATTCACTGTCCAATTACTGCATGTTTCCAGCTTTACAGGACCAATCAGTAGTGGCTGTGAGGCGGGCATAAGGGACGGCCCTCAGGCAGGCATAGAAGGTATTAAGGTAAATCAGTAGTCCAATTAACCAGATTAGTTGCTGATGCTAACTGGATACCATTTGGTATCCAGCCAGATACCAGATATTGGCTGATCTGGCATGGCCAGAGACAGGATAGCAGTAGAAGATATTCATTTCAGCTCTAGTCCAAGGTAAAACCATCCTACTGGGAACATCTAAACTCAAGGCTCAGCCAGAAATATTGATTACCTTGTGAAATGGTCTGTCTCTTCTGACACAAGGTCAGAGGTGGTATCATGCCCATGAATAATGCTTTAAGTCAAGGGTGGGGAACCTTTTTTGTCCCAGGGGCAACACGGAAAAGCTCCAAGGGCTGCATAAAGATTGGGAACGGGGATGCTCAATGGGTTTATTCAAGAAAATGAAAGCCCAGATCATGTATCTGGCTGTGGATCTGTTCCCTACCCTTGTGTGCATGCCATCCATTATCCTGAGCTCAGTTTTTCAGTGCTTGGGGGTCAGAGACTGGATCCAGGGGCCAGATTCAGGCTGTAAAGGGGCCACATAAAAACTTACCAAGGGCCACATTTGGTCCCTGGGCCTAAGGTTTCCCACCCCTGCTTTAAGTTTTCAGTCTTGCAGTAAAAACAAAATCTTTAAAAAAGAAATGTCTTTGAATGAGCAAAGAGGGGACATACCTCTGAAAAACAAAGACGTGTTGAGATACTTATTGGTAAGCAGCCTTGTTTGCAAGCTGCCCTAAGTCTTTTAGGAAGGGCAGGGTAGAAATCTAAATAAATAAATAAATAAATAAATAAATAAATAAATAGTGGAATCTGTGCTAGAGGAGGGATTTTTTTCCCTTCCTTTACTATGTAGACCTTGTTTAAAAGGCTATAGAAGGTAGTTGCTTAATCAGAACCGGTTGGCATTTAACTGGATTCCGCGTCCTTTTTAATAAGGGTCCGAGTCCTTTCAGATTCTATCGTCCCTAAAGTTAATGGTTAAATGGTTGATTGCATATCTGTCAAGTCACATTGGGCAATTTTCCATCCGAATAATGGCTGAAAGGGCATTAGTTCTGGAGCAATCTGCATACTCAGCTGACACCGTGCAATGGCTTTTATGTCACAGACAAAAGGCAAGGCAGACTGCAACACCAAAACACTTCTAGCAAAACATCTCCCAACGCAGTAAATTCAAACTCATTAGCACACTGCTTTGTGTACGTTTGGTGAGCTAATGCAACTCTAATTGAAGAAACACAAGCGAGGGAGAAAAAATGACTATTGAAATATTCCCATTGTAATGTGATTGCTCGTGTATTAGCCTGTCAACTAGATGAATGTTGCTTTTGGGTATATTTCTTATTATTTGAGATATTATTGTCTTTCATCAGTTTTTGACTAATTTTCACTTATTATTTGTGTTAATAAAGTGAAGGGTCCAAAAGTACTAACGTCAACCTAAAATCATAGGGCATGTGTTACAATTTGTACTGAACGTGCTTCTTTGAAGCTTTGCAAAGTGAGTGCAAATTAGCTATAATGTATTACCAAATCAGAATGGTGGGATTTTGCATGCAATTTTCACACATTTTTTTAGAAGTTCAAATGGTTTAAACAAGGGGCAATGGAGTAGAGATGTACACTAATTCCTCAAGTATGCAGGATGTATGTTTTAAAGTAAACGATATCCCAAAATCCTAAAGAAAGGTGACTGCACTGAGCACAAGGATTAAATAATTTGTATTATATAAATGGAGCCATTCCACTTTAAATGGGATGCCTTAGAATAAAGTTATTTCACTTCTGCCATTCTTCTGTTGGATAGCCAAACTGTGTACTCAGATAAATATGGGCCTCGTGTATATAGCATTTGAGCAATTAAATCAATGCACAGGGCATTTAGAATTGGACCCAGTGTTAATGCTGGCACAAGTCCCATTTCTTTCAATAGGATTTTGTACCAGCACTAATTGCCCTAAGGATCTTTCAGTCATTGAGAATTCACTTTACACTACCAGTCAAGTGAGAATAATATAAACCTAGCAAGTCCAGAAATTTCCAAATGCCACTATCTCTAGGATTGTGAGTCATTATTGGGAAGGATTCCTGAAACATGCAGATTTCTAGAGCCCAGGATTCCTGGGCTAGTGTTACTGCAGAATTTCAGATGGGGAAGGGTGCTGTTGGTGAAGCCAATCAGCTTTTGATGGTAAGAGTGCTTGCCATTGATAAGATACTGACACCTTCATCTTGGCAAAACAGCTGCAGCAAGTCAACCTGCCTCCTCTCCCCTTCACACCCATCCCACTTGTTCCTCCATCTGTTCAGCCAGGTCTGCTTGCTCCTCTGGATGCCTGGTTCCATCTGCTTATCTCAACACCTCCTCTGTCCAGCCACCTTAATTTATTCACTGCTCCTCCCTCACTCCACATGACCAGTTCTCTCTATTGCTTCCCTTTCTTTTTTTCTTTCTTGCCTGGTGGCTCTTTTTTTTCTTTACCCATTTATCCTGTTGGCAGCAGTGGCAGGATCAAGTGCTCCAGAAGTGTACCTAGGAACACATGTTGACAGCAATCTCCCTCCATCCTGCAGTGTACTCAGTAGGGGTGGGACTCAGGGAGGAATACAGGATACCAGATTTACTGGTATTGGATCTCCCTGATACTGAATTTACCGTCATAACTTTTTTTAACGTTGGCTGGTTTATCAGATTTTTTACATTGCCGTCATTGAAACAGCCAATGTTAAAAATCCGGTATGCTGATACCGGTGTTACTGGCTTTATCCGTTTAATCTGATACCACCCATTATCGGCAGTATCGGATTAATCCAATACTGGTAGTCCCACCCCTAGTACTCGGTATAATGTTTAATCTGTCTGGCAGTGGCAACAAGAGCTGATTAGTGGTGGGTTTTTGTTTATTTACGTATTTATTTTATTTGTAAACATTTATACCCCACCCCTCCTGCACACAATGGCAGCTCGGGGCGGCTTACAACAATAATAATTAGATGAAACATTTTTGCTGCTGAATTCCTGATTGGCAGCAGCACTATCTCTGCTCACCAACAGCATTGCCAGATCCAAATGTGGTTAAAAAGAGATACTGTAGCTCTGCAAGCCACAAACTGAACCTGTCCATTGCTGGCACTGATGCTGCTATGGGTGGCCCCTTCCACTTGCAGTAGCGCTAGGCCTGAGAACATAGTTCTCAAACTGCAATTCCAGATGTTTGGATGAAGCACCTAGAATTGTAGATCCCTGCTAGGGATGTGTAAGAGAGGCGATTTTGTGTTTTCAATTTCCATTCTAGTTTCAGTGGCAATTTTCATCATTTATTGTGTTTTATGTGGAAGTGGGCAGTAAAGTGAGGAGGCTTATCCCAGCATGCCAAGCCCTGACTTCTGGATATAAAATCAATGGGCATGCAGTGGGGGGTGCCAGGGAGTTGCGTGGGGGTCATGTGCACATTGCTATAAGTGAGGTGGATGTGCCAGGAGAGGCCTACTTGCTTCCCCTTGCTCAGAAAAATTGAGCAGAAAGTACCCAACTCAGCTGACCGGTGGCTGGGAGGAGCAGTGGGTGAGCAGAGCAGCCAGAGCTGGATAAGTCAGACAGGAGCCAGGATGGGCTTCCCGGGGCATGCTGGAAAGTCAGGGGACTGCACTTCCAGGACATTGGGTGTTGTTACATGGAGACCACACAGGCCTTTGCCCTGCCACATCCCTTGGTGGGTTGTCTGTTTAAAGGCAGCCCACCAGATGCGCAGGAAGAGCAGGCTGTCCCTGCTCCAGGGCAGCCCTGCTGGTAATGCTCCGGAACATCTAGGAACCCCACCAGTGAAGTGGGCAGCAAAAACCTGGGGCATTGGCTGAAGGAAGACCCTCTGCCCTTCTCTTATGGAGCATTCTCAGGCCATAGGGCAGCCCTGTCGAGTTCGAACCAAATGGGCCACGAAATTAGGTGAAGCCTTCTCAACATTCATCTGCTCTCAGCCTGCACAGGCCTTATGCAACCGGATATGCTCATGGTCTTTGGATTCGATTATGGCCTTTGAATCCCTAGGTGAAAAAAGACATGACGTTAACCACCCTTTAACCACTCTTGGTGGTTATTTATGCATGTTGCAGGACTGTATTGGTGCCCTATGCAGCCCTGCAACATGCATAAATAACCACCAAGGGGTGGTTAAAGAGTGGTTAGCGTCCTGTCTGTTTTCACCCCTGATTGACCTGTTGGTTCCAGTTTTGTTGGTCAACAAGCCGGGTGGAACCCGACCCTTAGTAAGTTTAGGTTGGTTTGATGCTGAGTGCTCTAGGGCAAGGAAAGCTTTCTGGTTGCTTGTGTGTAAGATGAAGTATGTTCCCTCAGAAGGAAATAGATTGTGGGTGATTAATAACAGGTGGGCTTACAGGCTTTTGTTAGGAGGGAAAATGTTTGAGTCCCAAGCTGCAAAACAGTAGCAATTACATCAAGCAGTTGCGGTGAATGATTCAAGATTTATTCTGGTCTATTATATCTCGAGTGAGATTTACATGCCCATATGAATTGAAGGACCCAATTCCAGCAGCAATATGGCAATTGCATTTTGAGAAGATGTTCTATAAGCCGAAGAATATTTCTAGGCCTATTGAATTATGCCCAATAAATAGGTTCCCAGAATGGCCCCCTGTCACCACAACTGATCTTCTTGAGTTGATAGCTATGATAAAGGGTGGAAAGGCACCAGGAATAGATTTTATTCCCCCGGACCTGTTGAAATATGAGACCAGCTGGTGGGCAACATTTTTGGCCCCTCTGTTTACAGTGGGTGATTTCAGACGTGACGATATCACAGTGAACCACGCTCAATTCCGTGTGGTGGCTGTGATAGCGTAACGTCTTTTGGGGGAAACGGATGTTTCCCCCCAGATGTTACCACGGCTGGGGATTGCATTCGACACGTGAGCAGCCACAGCGGGGGGACCGGAGGCCGCCGCGTGTCCAATGCAATCCCATGCCGGGGTGAACCCCGGCGTCTCGTCTGGTCAGGCACCACGGCCCGGGATCACCGGCGGGACCCCGGGCTGTGGCGAATCCAGCCTGACACGGCGGCCTCATTGGCCCCGCCACCCGCCTGTCTCCCCGGAGGGCGGGAGCAGAAGTGTGGAGGGGGTGGGGCCGTGCGGCCGCACGTTGCGCTGTGCTGCGTGGCCCCGCCCCCTCCCAGATTCCCCGTCAGGATCCCCCCAGCACGTCTGTTGCGGCGTGACGGGGTGACCCCAGCGGGGAATGAATAGGGTGATTTCGGTACGAGGCCAACGGGCCCCGTTACGTCTGAAATCACCCAGTGATAAATTAGTCAGGGACAATTCCTAAAGACTGACTTAAGAGCTTGGTGGTGCTGATTTTTAAGAAGGGGGATGTGAGTGATCCCTTGAATTATAGGTCAATTAGCCTTCTGTCAATATTAGGGAAGCTTTACGCAAGATAACTTCTTGGTAAATTTCAGAAATGGTTAGAGGAGAATGAAGTTCTTTCTCCAGAACAGGTGGGATTTAGGTCAGGCCACTCTACAGTAGACCATGCTTTGGTCCTTAAGCATTTAATAACTAAATATGCCTTATCCCGACCTGGTAACACTCTATACTGTTGTTTTGTGGACCTGAAGGCTGTGTCTGATTCCATAGTTAAAGAACAGCTGTGGTTAAAACTTAGCAGCTCTTCTACGGATGGCTATTTGCTTTATTTAATAATCAAACTGCACCATGCTAATACCCTTCAAGTCCACCCTACTTTGGATCAGCCTCTTACAAATGATATTCCGCTGGAATGAGGGGTGAGGCAGGGCTGCATACTAGCCCCAACTTTATTTAACTTTTATGTAAACGATCTAAGTCCCTTTATGGCGGACTGTGAGACTCATGCCCCTAAGTTGGGAGACAGAATGCTTTCCTTTTTACTCTATGCTGACAACACAGTTTTGTTATCTCTGACACAAGTGGGCCTATGTTGGAGTATTCAGTGCTTCGCTTTATATTGTGCCAAAGAAAATATGACTATCAACCATTCTAAAACTAAGGTCCTGGTGGTAGGCAACAAGTGACAACAACTTAGGTGGCAAGTGAATAATCTTCCACTCAAACAGATCTAGGCTTTCGGGTATCTTGGGGTAGTTTTCTCATCCTCTGGGGGATGGGCGCCCCATGTTGCTGTAGCCACGCTTCAAGCCCAAAAGACATCAGGTTCAATAATTAATTTCTATCATACCCAAGGAGGGAGATTGGTGGGCCCTGCCCTTTGACTTTTGAAGGCAAAAGTACTTTCACAATTTTTGCATGCAGTGGCAATTTGGGGCCTTGCTGTATTGGACAGGTTAGAAGGGATTCAGAACTCCTTTTTGCGTGCAATCTTGGGGGTTCCTAAATGTGTCCCCCAGGTGGCCCTGAGGGCAGTAGGGATGGGCGAACGTGGTTCAGAAGTTCGGAGTTCGG
>QEPC01007066.1:1665108-1685399 GCA_003113815.1 Sphenodon punctatus
ATTTCACTACAGACTCCTCTTCTGTTTGTGATTCCCCCCATCCCATATATATGGTATATATATATATATGGATATGGGATGGGGAATAGATAGATAGATAGATAGATAGATAGATAGATAGATAGATAGATAGATAGATAGATAGATAGAGAGTTGTAGGAGTTAGCTTAGCGATAGAGATAGCTTTAGTGATTTAATTTTAGTGTTTGTAGGAATAGGCCTGTGTACTTATTAGATAATCAATTTAGTTCATAGCATTTAGAATAGTTAATAGCAGTTAGATTTTGTGTAGATAGATACATATATTAGATAAAAAAATAAATTAAAAAACCCCATATAAAAAAAAAAGAAAAAAAAGAAAGAAAACCATATAAAACCCAATAAAAAACAAAAAAAAACATATAAAAAGAAAAACATACCCATAACAACATTTCCCGAACGGCCGAATGGCCGAACCGAACAACCAAACGGCTGAACCGAATCCAAATTCAGCGAACTAACCAAACGGACAAACCGGATGAATGGAACGCAGCCAAACCGAACAGACGAACCCGAACCGCGATCTGTTCGTCCATCCCTAGAGGGCAGAAACCGCAATGAGAATGATTAGGTCCCAAACATTAGCGACTATTTTTAATCTTTGGCTGAAGGTGGCCATCTTTCCTCCTGATCCAAATTCCTTCTTGGCTCACTTGCATGGTAAGGATGATAGCTGGTGCCGCTCTATACCGTCGGAACTTTCCAGATTGGGCTTGTCAAGAGAGCATCTGATAGCAGTGGGTCCAAAAGGGGCCCAGAGGCTAATAAAACAAAGGATCAGGGATCAAGAAGTACACAATGAAAATACAGCATTGTCTACGTAGAAGGTCATGCCGGGCTATGCCTTTACTGGTCCTTCTGTATTTCCTGCACAGTACCTAATAAATTGGTCATCTTGGGCACATAGAAGAACTTTTACTTTAATGTGCCTAAATGTGTTTCCTTCTGCTGTTTTGGATGGCAGATATGCCAATATTCCTAAAGAGGATAGATTGTGTTCATTTTGTGACCAAATGGTTCCTGAAATGGTTAATAATATAATTTTGGATTGTCCAGCTTATCACCATCTGAGGGAGAAGTATATTAGGGCTTTCATTAACAATTTATCTGTTGGGGCATCTGACGACAATAAATTGCAGATTTTGCGTGAAGGGTGTTACATACCGCGCTCTAGGGCCGTGGCGTCCTTGTGTCTATTCATGATGATGAATAAACAAAGGGCTGGGAAAAAATTATATTGATTATTAATCGATCTTACTGACATGTCCTGTTTGCTGTTCATATCTTTTGTAAGGTTAATCCTGATATTGTTTTTCCATCTTGATTTACTTATTATATGTTGTATGTTATATGTTATTTTTATGCTATTGTATTGTTATGGCCTACGGCCAACAATAAAATGTTTACCTACCTACCTTGGCTGAAGGAAAAATTTCTGTCCATCTGCTCAGTGGATGGCTGTTGCACCTCTGCTCTCAGTTGGGGTGTTGCCCCGGGCAACACCATGGAGTTGCAGGTGGTACAGAGCATCAGGCGATCTACCCACAACTTTATGGTGTGGAGCAGAGGGCACCTCATGGGTAGACTGTGGACTGCGGCAGCCCCTGGGTCTGCTAAAATTTGGGGGTGGACCCCCACAGCAGGTCTGGACATGGGCACTGATCTGTGTACAAAAATTATTATTATTATTATTAAGCATTTATATAGCACCAGCAATGTACCTGGCACTTTACAAAGTAATGGAATAGGGATGGTCCCTGCCCTAGGGCTTACTATCTGAGAGATGAGGGTGGGGGGGGAGAAAGGAAGGAAGGGGAACAGAGGGAGAGACAAGGGGTATAACATTCATGAAGATGTGAGGTCCCAGGCGCACGTGATTACATCGAGAATGGTGGCTGGCTTGTCCATGTGGTGAGAATGCAGCCGGGTCGAGTCAGGCACCCCAGATTCAACTGGTTGCCCCTTTTTTCAGGTTCCTGGTTGCACCTCTAGGGAGGGGTTGAACCAGACTGTGGGGCCGGAAGACAAATCAAGCTCATTGGTGGCAGCAGCAGTGAAAGCATAACCGGACCAATCTTTTTGGCTTGGCTTCTGAGTAGTGGCTCCTCCCTGCTGCTCTGCAGTTTGGTTTTAAACTTCTACCCCTCACCTGGGCTGCCAGTGGCACTGCCCACTGATGTGCAGGGGAAAGTTTCCCCCTGTGCACCAAAAGTAGATCCATCCCCGATGATGGTCTGGGTGGAAACAAAAGAAAAACAAAATAAGTTCCTGTTTTTGTCTTCTATTTTTTAACCCTGAAATTGCCATTTTCATCCATTTTCAGGTCTTCAAAATGTTGGGGTACACCCCACTAGTCTCTGCTGGAATTATGTTGATCATCTTCACAATGTCCTTTTATTCTATAAGGGCCAATATTACGCCAGGATACATACCTTTAAATCTGCCATGTAAGAACATGCGTGTCAGCAATGTTTAATTAATGATTGTTATTAAGTATTTATATAGCACCAGCACTGTACCTGGCACTGAGCAATCATTAATTAGAGGCAGAGTCTTGTCCCAACAGGCTTATAATCTAGGATAAACAAGGGAGGAAGGACAAGGTAGAGGGTGCACATGCAGCTTAGTATATCAGGGAAGAAGAGGACTCCGAATGACAGAATAGTCGACAGAACATATGTGAGCGGCCTGCGGGAGTGAGCAACTAGGAAAAGCCTGATGGAAGATGTAGATTTTTAGGAGGGACTTGAAGGTAGGAAAGGAAGGAACAGAACAACTGCTTTCCGTGATAGTTCTGGGCATTGGGGACATGATTAAATTTTTCAAAGAACAGCTTTTGAAACAGCTCAAGTGTGTGTAAAATTTGCATAGGTGATACAAGGTACATCTCAAAGCATGACGTGAAAAGGAACAAGTACTCAGGTCAGCTGGACTACCTCAGCTGCACCTGCTCCAAGATAGGGATGGATCAAATAACCCTTTCTGATCGTGCAGACATTTCTGTGAAATCCGAATGGCTTACTATTTGTACAGACAAAATTCCAAACAAAATAATATTTTGGTCAGGATTCCAATGGAGCAATTTTCCACATGTACCAATTGAGCGCAGCAATTCTGCACATGGCCACCACCACAGAAGAAGGTGTTGGTGTACAGCAGTGGCCATTTTGTGCATGCACACAAATGGCGAGTTCTTATTTTATTTAGTTCAAGATGCCCAATTATACTGGAATTGGAACTGAGCAAAAATTTCATGTTCAGCCCCGTTCCGGGAGTCCTCTGATCCCAATTGTTGAGCTTCCTGAGTATCAGCTGGGGTTTAAGCAGATCAGGTTAATTGGGGAACATGATATGATGACCAGACGCCCTCAGCTATATAGAAACTAGACCTGGACAGCTCAAGTCAAAAGAGGGGAGGCTAGAGAAGAGGCTTGCCTATAAGGCCCAGGGAATCTTTCCAAAGGTCCTTCTGAACACATGGATACCCTGGGTACTTCCTGTCATGGAGTCCAGGTCAGAGGTTCTCAGAAGAAAGTGAAGCCTAAGAAGAGGAACCTGTCTACAGCAGGAGGCTTACTGTAGAAGGCACTGAGGGAGAAAGGAACCGTCTGTCAGGGACTTGGTCAGACCTGGGGGCCTGCTTTATCAGGTGGTCTACCTCCCAGAGAGGAGAAACAATGATAAATGGTGATACGTGGGCTGTATATACGTATGTTGGATACTTGGCATATCACTTGCAAACAAAGTGCACTTTGATGGGAGAAAGAAAGCACTATTTGTCTGACAATAGGGGTGTGGGTGGAACCGGTTAAAATTGTCCACCTCTGGAGACTTATGGAACCAGACTGGTTCCGGAATGTTCTGGGGGAGATACCTGTTGACCTTGATGGCTGCACCATCGATGACCTTGTGGCCTTTTGGAACAACTGGCTGGCTGAGGCCATTGATTGGGTGGCTCCCAGGCATCTGCTCCCGGTGTTTTGCCACCACAGATCCCCATGGCTTACGGAAGATCTGGGACAGCTGAAACACAAAGGGATGTGTTGTGGTGGCACAGTACTCGCTCCCAAGATGACAGATTACAGCATAGAGTGTTTTTGATGGTCTAATGCTGTTGGAGTTCTTTGCTTCCCTTATTGTGTCTGCTCAGTCACGTCCGGCACAGCTGAGGGGTTGGTCAGTCCGCCCTCTCTCCGCCTGGAACCGAACTCGTCCAAAGCACGCTGTTACATGTTTTTAACGTACTTTGCTGGTAAAATCACTTGCATTGAGCATGACTTAGACTCCGCCATTTTGGATGCAGTGGTAGAGTCAGAGGTTAGGAATGTCCTATCTGGTCAGATTTTGCAGGATGAGTTTCAATCGGTGACACCTGCCAAGGCAGCTGATGTCCTGGGATCTGTTCAGACCAGAACTTGTGAATTAGACCCGTGCCCATCGTGGTTGGTCAAGACCTCCAGGGAGACATTGGGGCCAGCGCTGGCTGGGGTTATTAACACCTCCCTTTGTAACGGGAGGGTGCCAGACTGCCTCAAGGAGGCTGTCAGTCCCTCCTTAAAAACCCATCTCTCAATGTGGATGCCCCAGCGAGTTACCGGCCTGTCTCGCGTGGTGGCCTGGCAGCTGCAGGCACATTTGGAACACACTGATTTTGCCATGCAGTCAGGTTTTCATCCAGGTTATGGAACGGAGATGGCATTTGTCACCTTGTCTGATGACCTTCTAGTGGAGCTAGATGGGGTCATACGACCCTACCAGTTCTACTGGATTTATCGAAGGCTTTCAATACCATTAACCATGGTTTGCTGGTGACTCACCTGTCTTACCTGGCGGGGGTAGACGGAACCGTTTTGCACTGGTTCCATTCTTATCTTGCTGGCAGATCGCAGTGGGTAGTCTTAGGGGACTATACGTTGTCCCCTGGGGCTCTTGCATGTGGAGTCCTGCAGGGTTCCATTCTGTGACCTCTCATGTTTAGCGTGTATATGAAGCCACGTGGGGAAGTCGTACACAGCTGGAGAGTTAGTTGTCATCAATACGTAGATGACACTCAGCTGTATTTATCATTTTCATCTGACCCAGGCCCTGTTGTCTCCTTGCTGACCTGGTGTCTGGGCACTGTGGGGAACTGGATGAGGTTGAGCCGAATGACACCCAATCCTGATAAGATGGAGGTGATGATGGTAGGAGGGGTTGGTGATCTGAGGGAGAACACCCCTGTTATTGGGGGTGTTCAACCTCCATTGGTTCCATCTGTGCAGAGCCTGGTGATTCTTCTGGATTCACAGCTGCGCTTGGACTCTCGGGTGTTGACTGTGGCCAGGGATGCCTTTCACCATTTACATCTGGTGAGAAGGCTCTTCCCATATGTCTCGGACTCAGACCTCACCACAGTCATCCATGCATTTGTCACCTCGAAACTGGACTATTGGAATGCGCTCTGCATGGGGCTGCCCCTGGTGATGGTTTGGAAGCTGCAGCTGATGCAGAATTCTGCAGCCTCTCTTGATTGAGATGGGCTGCAAAGAGCACATTACACCAGTGCTCTAATGCACTGCACTGGCTATAAAGACCTGCCTCTTTTGCTAGGTGTTCGGTGGGGTAAAGGAGATGGGTGGGTTGGGTTAGGGGGTTTGGGAGAGGTTTTTAGTTTAATACAAACCTTTGATGTTTTAATTGTGTTTTGCTTCTATTTATAGTGTATTTTATATTGTATTTTTATCTATTGTTTTGACATGTAGTTCTTATTATGAGCTGCCTTGAGTCGCCTATGCACGACAAGCAGGATATAAATATGAAAAATGAATATGTACATATTTGCCTTGATTCTGGGTAGGGATCTTGTGCATACTTACCCAAACAGGCTGCTACCCTGTTACAGGTACCTTCTTGACTAGTTTAGGGAAGGAGTGAACAAACTTGGGTTTATAATAGAATCCAAGATTCCAACTCAACCATATTGTTTCATAGCTCTGGCTTATACTTTGCCATTTCTAAATGTGACAGATTCTATTTTAATTATCTGAACATTTTTGACACTAATGCCAGAATACTTATCTCAATTACCAAGAGGTTGACATAGCTAGAATATTTAAACTGTATAGTCTCTGTGGTTCCTTGAAATAAATTGTGACTGTCTCTCCTTACACATTTGAATCCCACTAGTACATTGTTGAGATCGGCTGCATCAAATGATGTTAATGATGCAGAGGCAGAGACTCCCTCTGCTACTTTAAAAAGTCAACTCCTGCTTTAGTCTACAACTTCTCATTATATATGACATTTCAGATGGGATTACTTTCTCCCACTACACAGAAGGAAAGAACTAGGTAAAGTGGGGTGTGCACCTACAAAATGATGATTTCCTTAAATAAATTCTATGCCAAGGATAAACCAAAGAGATTTTATTTTTTTTCTAAAAACTAATTAAACAAATTTAGTGCTGGCATATGCTGCGGCAACTCCACTGCAGTTAGAGCTAAACTGCCTTGCACCAAGCTTGAATTTGGTCCAATGAAAGTGCCCTGAAGGTGACTCATCATCAGAATAGAGATTGTAGGAACTCAGATGTTATCATGCTTTAGAGATTGACTACATGATTATGTTCAACAGAACTCCCAAAATATGTAATTAATCATGTCATATACTAAAGACTAGTGATCCATGGGCTAATATATTCTTTGTAATAAGAGCTCGAGTTAACAGGACATCAGCTATAGTTAAGTTAGTATACACATTTCTGTTAGAAATTTTTATTTTCAACGTGTGACCAAAGGTCATAAAACCTCACCTGAAACTTAAAAAGGCATAATACAGGAGCAAGGTTGTCACCATTTTCTCTTACAGACTAAGTTTCCACTTCCCTAAACTCAGTGTAATTCTTAGTCCTGAAACAAGTGGGATTTTTTCAATCTCATAAATATAATTACGATATTAATTTGTATTGGAATTCAGCACCATTGCAAAAATGTATCAGCTTCTCAGGATAGTGACCTGCCTCTAATTGATTGTACAGTGCCAGGTATATTGCTAATGCTATATAAATAATTAAAATTTAGCACTTCATCACTTTGTTGTTTGGTGAAATTTGGTATTTTAGTATTCAGTACTCAATATTCATCTACACATCTGTACCTGCAGTTTATTGGATGCATCCCTCACTCTTCCCTTTTTAAAAATTTATATTTATTTATTTTAAAAACATATACCCCGCCCCTCCTGCCACAGGCAGCTCAGGCGGCTTACAACAATAAAACAATTTAAAAACATTAAAAAGGAGGAAATAGAAAAAACAACCACCCTACCCCCCACCTCACCCCCGCCAAATGCCTGGTGGAACAGCCAGGTGTTACAACTTTACTGAAAATAGGGGACGTCCGGGGCCACCCAGGCCCCCACCGGGAGTTCCATAGGCATGGCACAGCCACCGAGAACACCCTCTCCTGTGTGGTCACCCGAGAAACTTGGGGGACCTTGAGCATGGCATCACCAGACGACTGCAGGAGCTGATCCAGGACACGAGGAGTGAGGTGGTCTCACAGACAGGCAGGGCCCAGACCGTTTAGGGCTTTATAGGTTAAAAACAACACCTTGAATCAGGCCTGGAAAACCATCGGCAGCCAGTGCAGAGAGTGGAGCACTGGTGTAATATGCTCCCACTGGTGTAATATGCTCCTGGAGTCCAGGTGGAGCTGCGCATCAAGGAGCACCCATAGACTCTGTACCTAGGAGGTCAATGGAGAAAAGACCCCATCATTGATGGGGGATGCCAATTCCATTGCCTTACCCACTAACATCACCTCCATCTTGTCAGGATTCAGCCGCAGTCAATTAGCCCTCATCCAATCCCTCACAGCTGCTAGGCACTGAGTAAGCACCGAGACTGCCTCGCCTGGGTCTGTTGAAAGAGAGAGGTACAGTTGCGTGACATCAGAATATTGATGACACCATACACCGAACCCCCTAATCACCTCACTGAGTGGCTGCATATACATGTTGAACAGGAGAGGGGACAGAACAGAACCCTGCGGAACTCCACATGAGAGATCTCAGTATGATGAAAAACAGTCCCCGAGAACCACCCGCTGGGTTCTTCTGGTCAGGAATGAGTGGAACCATTCAAGAAGAATTCTGCCCACTCCTGCACAGTCCCGCAGGTGCGTCACCAACATCTCATGATCAACGGTATCAAATGCAGCCAACAGATCTAACAGGATCAGCAGGGTCGAAGGACCCCAATTCATATCTCGGTGCAGGTCATCTATCAAAACCACAAGCGCAGTCTCATAACCCAGACAAAAGCCAGACTGAGAGGAATCAAGAAAATCAATGCGATCAAGATACCCCTGCAGCTGCCGAGCCACTACCCATTCAATAACATTCCCTAAAAAGGGAAGGTTAGAGACAGGCTGATAGCTGGCAGGGGATCCAGCATAAAGCAATGGTTACTTGAGCAGAGGATGCACCACTGCCTCCTTGAGACAGCCTGTCACTCTGCCTTACCACAGGGAGACGTTGACCACCCCAGCCGGCAACGGCCCCATTGTTTCCTGGCAGATCTTAACCAGTCAGGACGGGCAAGGGCCTAATTAAAAAAAAGTGGCCCTGACTGCCCCAAGAACATCCACCGCATCAGCGGGCGTCACTGACTGAAACTGAAACTGATCCCAGAAAACCAGACATGACATAGCCCCTGGTTCCCCTAGTGTAATAAAAGCTGTGTCAAAATTGTGGTGAATACAAGCGATTTTGTCCACAAAATAATCCACAAACGTCACAGCGGGCAATAGATGACTCCACTCCAAGGTTGAGGGAGGCCAGACTGACCAGACTCCGCACTACCTGAAAGAGCTCTGCATAGGGTCATAAACTGGCTCTATGCCGAAATCTATCAGCTTCAGCACGTGAATGATGCCACCGTCACTCCAACCGCCGCCCATCTGGTTTCAGAAACCGCAGCTCCTCGGAAAACCAAGGAGGTCTGTGGAGCTGCTACATGGGCAGCAGACGCCTAAGAGCTGTCTGATCAATGGCCTCCATCAGCAAGGTGTTCCACAGCACAATGAGGTCATCGATGGAGATGGTCATCAAGGTCAGAGGGTATTTCACCCAGAGAATTCAGGAACCATTCCGATTCCATCATCCTCTGGAGGCAACCATCCGAATCAGGCTTCACATCCTTCTGGGGGCAGACGTGCACTAGGAGCGAGGTCTACAGGAGGTAATGGTCCATCTATGACAAGGGCACAGCTTATATCTCCCCCTCTAATGGAACACCCACCTCAATGCCGGTGCAAAACACAAGGCCTAAGTGTCAGGAGGGGGGAGGGGAACACACACGGTCACACTCCACCCCACCCAAATGCCTTTGTGTCCTGATCACTTCCCCAGCTTGCATGAACACTAGGATAAATGCCGTTCAGGATAGTATTTGGGCCAAGGGGTCTCACAGAGACCAGGCCCCTATCATCATAGGGTGCAGAGGATCGAAGGAAGGACAAGGCCCCACAGCATTCACCTTGGCCACAGTCAGTGCCCACACTAGGAGTAGGGAAGGTAGAGATTGTGGTAGAAGAGTGGGGGGAAACTGGGGAAGGGGCCTGGACATGGGGGATGAAGGGAAGGGTTGCTTGCAGAGGCGGTGGAGGTATTCCCAGGTAGGGGAGGAAGGGCTCCACACTCTCACATCCACAAGCACTCGCTCACACTGTCACCCACATTCACATCTCACTAGCTCCAGGAAAGGTAGGGAGGAGTCACATAAAACATTACACATATTAGTATCACAATATCAAGGGTTAAACACATGCACTTAGCTTTCAGGCGGCTGGTCTCCACTCTATTCACCTGCACTGGGACACACACAGATCTGGCATTATATGGCTAGGCCCGCTCCCCCTGCTGCACCGCGAACTTTGCGGAGCACTGCATGGAGCACGGCACCGCCCCCGCAGCATTGGAGCTCGTCCCGCCCAGACCCCGTTTGGGTTGATGGGGAAAACAGAGAAGGCACGCCTAGTGCGCCGCGACATCAAGGTCCGGCACCGGCACCCGAGCAGCAGGCAGCTGCCCCCCCGCGATACCGGCGGCAGGGCCAGATGACAGTACCCCCCCAAGGAGCTACCCAGCCAAGGGCCCAAGTGGGACCCGGCTTGACGGGGTGGCGAAGGTTAAAAAGGTGCACTAGGTGAGGCACCAACACACTTGCCACAGGCTCCCAAGACCAATCTGCAGGGCCATAGTCCGCCCAATCAATGAGGTACTGTAAGCGGCAGTACTGGAGTCGAGAGTCCAGGATCGTCCTGACCTTGTACTCCAGGCCAAGAGGGGTCCGGGGGAGTCGTGGCCAGAGTTTCTGCAGAAGGGGTTGCCTTCTTCAACAGGGACACATGGAAGGTGGAATGAATGCGTACATGAGGGGATAATTGTACAGTGAATGTGACTTCATTAACTTGTCGAAGGATGGAGTAGGGTCCAATATACCTATAGTCTAACTTTCGGTGTAGTCGTGTAGAGGGATAATGGCAGCGACTAACCCAGACGTAGTCCCCGGGTTGCAGGGGCAGCGCCTTCCACCAATGTTTGTCAGCGGCCCTTTTGAATTGTTGCCGAGCATGTTCAAGGGTGATCTTTAACAGGCATTGTGCCGCATGGATTTGGCGTACAAGTGCACCGGCTGCAGGGACCTGTATGTATGGGAGGTCAAGCACCCCGATTTGAGGGTGAACTCCGTAGGACACGTCGAATGGCGAGTTTCCAAGCGAGGCATTAGGTGCATTATTGTAGACAAATTCTGCTATCGGCAACAAGGTGTACCAGTCCTCTTGCAAGGGATTTAAATAACATAGGAGATATTGCTCGAGATTTTGGTTGACGCATTCTACTTGCCCGTTTGCTTGGGGATGGTATGCAGTTGTCGGTTTGAGGGTTACATGCAAGGCGGTGAACAAGGCTTTCCAAAACCAAGAGATGACTTGGGTACCTCTATCTGAGATTATTTCTAGGGGCCATCCATGAAGCTTTACCACGTGGCAAATAAATAGGAGCACAGTACGGTGTGTGGATGGCACGCCCTTGCATGCTACAAAGTGTGCTATCTTCGTAAAATGGTCAACGATGACAAAAATAGTGTTGTAAGCCCTAGGTAGGGGAAGTTTCACTATAAAATCCAATCACACCCCTTGCCAGGGGCCCTGAGGCAGGTCGGCTAGCTGGAGAAGACCTAAGGGTGCTTGTCTGGGAGTTTTGGTTCATGCGCACATGGCACGGGGATTCATGTACTGTTGCACATCCATTGTTAGCAATGGCCACCAGAAGGTCCTTAGAATCATCTGTCAAATATGTTGGGGTCCCGGGTGGCTGGCTAGGGGAGTGTCATGATGCACGCAGAGAATCTGGGGTCAGCATGTTGGAGGCATCACAATGAGTCCTTGTTTCTTTTGTAATCCATCCTTGATGGTGTAAGATGGGTCGTCGAGGTGGTCAGCCTTACTGGCACTTGCTTCACAAAATTGTTCCAGCTGCACATAAGTTGCCATGAAGATCTTGGGATCTAGAATCGCCCCTAATTTTTTGTCCTCAATATTCCATTCTTCATGACATTGAGAGATGGCATCAGCTAGGACGTTCAGTTGACCTGGTCGGTATTGAACTACAAAGGAAAAGCGCACAAAAACCAACACCCAACGCGAATGCTGGACATTGGTTATCTGTGCTGTTTGCAAGAAGGTAAGATTTTTGTGATCAGTGATCACAGTGACAGGATGCTTAGCTCCTTCCAAGTAGTATCATCATGTCTCAAAGGCGGCCTTAATAGCTAAAAGTTTGCGATCAAAAATGGTATAATTGCATTCCATTGGATTCAACTGGTGGGAGTGATATGCACGAGGAAGCAGTTGCTTAGTGTTGAAGTCTTCCTGCAAAAGGACTGCTCTTAGGGCTCCGCTGGAGGCATCCGATTCTACATGAAATGGTTTATCAAATATAGGATGTTAGAGGAGCGGTGCCGTAGTGAAGGTGCGTTTTCAGAAAGCAAAGCTATGGTGTTATTCAGGATCCCATGAGTACACATGGTTCTTTTTTAGGAGGTGAGTCAAGGGTGTCGTGATTTCTGCGTAATTGGGAATATACAGTCTATAATAATTAATGCTTCCTTGGAAGCGTTGCAATGCATTCACTGTTTTTGGTGGGGGCCAATGCAGTAGGGCTTCTACTTTTCATGCATCGATCTTTATTCCAGTGGGGTTAATGACAAATCTAAAGAAGTCAACGGTGTTTAGATGAAATGCACACTTCTCTCCTTTACAATACAGCAGGTGTTCTCGTAACCATTGTAGAACCTGTCGTACATGATCCACATGTTGCTGCAAAGAGGGTAAGTAAATTAAAATGCCATCTAGATATGCTATGACAAAGATGTCTAATAAATCACGAAATATGTCATTGATGAAATGCTGAAACGTAAAGGGTACGTTGTCAAGGCCAAACGGCATGACACAGTATTCATAATGGACGTACCGCGTCCGAAAAGCGGTCTTCCACTCGTCTCCCTCTCGCATTCACACCAAGTTGTATGCCATAAATCCAACTTGGTATAAATGCAGGCTCCTTGAAGGCAATTTAACAATTATGGGATCAGTGGGAGTGGATACCATTTTTTTGTGGTAATCTTGTTGAGGGCCTGGTAGTCAATACATGGCCAGAGCTTCCCATCCTTCTTGGGCACAAAAAATATGGGGGCTCCAACGGGAGAGCAAGAGTGATGGATAAATCCATTCTGTATGCTTTCATCCAGGTATTGTCCCCCATTGGGACCAAGTCAATGGGGCAGTCATAAGACCGGTGAGGTGGTAATTCTGTGGCTTGTTTTTTGCTGAATACATCCACGAAGTCAACGTATTCGTTCGGTAGCCATGGCGGGGTTGGCTCAGCTGCAGTGCTGGACGTTGTCATTCTGACAATGCAGGGTTGCACTTGATGGCAAATCTGTTTACAGTATGACAATACAAAGAATAGTTGTTTGGTGGTCCAGCTGATTTGGGGGTCATGTGTCCCTAACCAAGGGAGCCCTAACACAACTAAAAAAAACAGGGTACAAACAATGTCAAACATGAATACTTCTTGATGCACTCCAATGATGCATTGCAGATAACATGTCTGTGCTACAATGGGTCCCGATATCAAAGGGGAGCCATCTATCGAATGCAACACCTCAGGTTGCCCTTTTCTTGTAGTCTGAATGGCCCACGTTCAGACCAAGGCCCCATCTATAAAATTCCCCGATGCGCCAGAGTCAATCAAAGCCCAAACGACTTGAGAGCGCTGTGGCCCTAGGGTTAGGATCACAGGCACTCAAAGATGCATTTACAGGGTTCTTAGGATAGGGGGAATTTGGTTTATGGCTGGGGTGGCCCCTGTCCATCCTGGCCTTTGACATTTCCCGGCTTCCTGTGCTCAGACAGGAGCGCGAGACATTCATTAATGAAATGTGACAAATCTCCACAGTAAACACAAGCCCTTGGTCTCCTTTTCCGCTCCCGTTCTTTGGAAGTCAATGGGCATTGTGAAGCTCCCAGCTGCATAGGTTCGGGGTTGCTAGGCCTCGAGGTCCCTGGAGAGACAGATAACAGAAATGACAGCCAGGGAAGAAATGTACAGGGTTCTTGTCGACGCTCCCGACATCTTTCCGACAGGCGATCATCAATCTGTAGGGCCAGATTAGTTAGTTTCTCCCAGGTGTCTGGTAAGGCAGTGAAGGCGTGCTGATCTTGAGTTCTTTGCTCAACCCTCTTCTGAACATAACCTTCAAGACTTCATTTGGCCACTGAAATTCCAACGCCTATTATTGGAATTGAGTAATATAGTCAAGGAGCCCTCCTTTGGTTTGTTTCAGGGACATGACGGCTGTCTCTACATCTTTAACCCGATCGGGGTGGTCGAAGAGAAAGGTGAATTCTTTCACAAAACTCCATAATTAGTTAACAAGGGGATATCTTGTTTTAACAAGGTAGTTGCCCATTCAAGGGCCACCCCTCTTGGTTACCTATAATAAATGCCACCTTGAGGGCATCTGTATCATAAGTAGTTGGTTGTAAGGTAAAGGTAAGTTTTAAAAGGGCTAGGAAGTCCTGAAAGGTCTTGCAGTCCCTCATAAATCTATCTAAGCGGCATCCCCTAGGTTCCCACGGAGGCACTCCTGCAGCTGGTGCCAATGTCAGAGGTGCCACAGGGGGCACCGCGGGGCCTCCCCCCATAGCCCTAGTGGGAGTGACAACCTGAGACACAGCAGTAGCCAGTTCCATATGCCTTTTCTGCAGGTCCTTGACCTCCAGGGACAAGGAGCGGACTGCTCTAACGAGCTCTGACATTTTGCTTGCTAAATTCATAACCCCCAATCCCGGGGGGAATGGAAGGATGGTGGTGAATCTGTCGGGGGGGGGGGGACACACATGCTCACACTCCACCCACACGCCTTTGTGTCCTGATCCCTTCCCCACCTTGCACGAATGTTAGGATGAATGCCCGTCACGATAGTATTTGGGCCAAAGGGTCTCACAGAGATGAGGCCCCTATCATCATAGGCCACAGGGGATCTAAGGAAGGACAAGGCCCCACACCATTCACCTTGGCCACAGTCAGTGCCCACACTAGGAGTAGAGAAGGAAGAGATCATGGTAGAAGAGTGGAGGGAAACTGGGAAAGGGGCCTGGGCTTGGGGGGGAAGGGAAGGGTTGCTCGTGGAGGGGGCGGAGGTATTCCCAGGTAGGGGAGGAAGAGATCCACACTTTCACGTCACAAGCACTCGCTCACACACTCACCCACTTTCACGTCTCACTAGCTCCAGGAAAGGCAGGGAGAAGTCACAACAAACACTACACGTATTAGTATCACAATATCAAGGGTTAAATGCATGCACTTAGCTTTCAGGCGGCTGGTCTCCACACTGTTCAGTATATGACTAGCGCCCCGCCCCCTGCTGCACCACAAGCCTCACGGAGTGACACACAAAGCGCTGTGCTGCCCCTGCAGTGTCGGAACTCGCCCTGCCCAGACCCTGCAAGCCCATTGAAGTTGCTGGGGCAACCAGGGTTGGGGAAGGCACCCCACAAGTGCGCCGTGACGTCAAGGTCCGGCACCGCCACCCGAGGAGCAGGGAGTCACCCCCGCCACTGCGACCGCAGGGCATGAGACCCTCTCCTGCGATACCAGTGGCGGGGCCAGATGACACTAAGGTGTGTCCTGCCTGATGTGTCGGGCCGATAACCATCTGGGACAGGGTCATTGTTGCCATGGAAGCCATGAACTCATGCTCAGCTTTCCCGAGGGTGGCGTCAGCATGAATGTTGAGGTCTCCTAAGACTATTGTATTTGGGGATTGCAACACCACCCCCGACATCACTTCTGCCAGAGCATGCAGGGAGGCCGCTGCACAGGTAGGTGCACGGTATACCAGCAGCACTCCCAAACTGTCCCCTGCCAAATCAAACACAAGAAGGAGGCACCAGGTTGCCTCCTCACAGACCATCTCTCCTTAAAAATCATAGCTTCCCCGCCCCCCCGTCCCTCTGACCACGGCTGGTGCTGCACGGAATACCCAGCCGGAACAAGATCAGCCAGAATAGACCCCAATTCATTGTCCAGCCAGGTTTCCATGATACATACAAGATTGGCGGCATGGTCCAGGATGGTTTCCTGGACTGTTGTTGCTTTATTAGCCACTGATCATGCATTTAACAGCACCATCACTGGGTCGGGGGCCCTCTGACCAAGAATCACCTGATCCACTGCTTGGGGGGTGGTACATGCAACAGGCATCTATCCTGCCTCACTGATCTCACCTCCCCCCTATTTGGACCATAGCCACACCCTCTCCCCCCTGGTCGCCCCTCCGGCCCTGCCCCCGGCTGGTCCACACTGGCAACAGGGGAGATCCTCCTTCTACCCCCCAAAACCCTCCCCCCTCCCCTGGTTTCTCCTCTCACAGGGAGACCATAACCCCCCACCTTTATTGGGTCGAACCCCCCTCTCTCACCAGGGGGGCATACCCAATCCTCCCCAACCCAGTCCCCCCTCATCCCCCACATATGCAGGGGAGGAGTCATATTCCCCTCAATCCTCTCCCAACCCCATCAACACAAACCCAACCACCCACCCGATCCCATAACCAAACTCCCCCAACCCTCACCAAGGGCTACACCCAGAGACCCTACGGCGTGCAGCCCTGCAGTTCGTCCTGTGATAAAAGGGTAGGTGTGTTGTACATGTTCACTTTGCACCGTCTGGCAGGAATCAAGTCCTTGGGGAGTCCTCAATACAAGAAGCAGCCATGGCTTCGATATAGCCCGCCCAGCAGCTCTCTCCCATGGACACTCCCCAACTGGTGTCTCCTGGAGGGCCTTTTGCCCCTCCTTTTGTCTCTACTCCCTTATTCATTCTTAATGTAAGCCCCTCAGGCCAGAGACCTGTCCCTTTTCAGTTCAAGGCACATTAACTAGCGCTATGTAAATAACATTTATTTATTTTATATATTTTTACCCAGCCCCTTATGCCTCAGGAATCTTGGGGCAGCTTACATCATAAAACCCATAAAATACAGTATCAAAATATAAATAATCCAATATAAAAGCATAAAACAATAATTCAGTGTGCAATTGAAAACAAAACACAACCCCCACCCCTCCTGGAGGAATACGAGGAGATTCAAGCTAAGATGGACCCCCACTGGGAGAGTGTCAGGGCCCTGCGGCATACCGTTTGTCATCAGGGGGAGCAGCGGCACAGCCCTGGTGTACAGGCGGGCACCCGGGTCAGTGTAGATGCCCCTTCAGGCCCCTCGGGTTTCCATGGGGAATCCCCAGGCAATGCAGACAAGGTTGCACTGAACCGTGGCCCGCTGGAGTTGGCAGGGAAGGAGGGAGGCAGCCAGGAGGGCCCTGTCAGTGATGCTGATGGCACCGGGCGCATGTGCACAAGGTTGGAACCTCCGCAGTGCTCAGAGAACCTGCAGCAGCTAGCGTTACAGCAGGGCGGGGCCTGGAACATAAAAGGAGGAAGTTAGGCTTAGCTCCCTGCCAGTAATCAGTGCTTGCCCTGGGAAGCTGGCCTTGTTGTTTTTCCAGCTGTATATCTGAGTGTAGTAAGACTATAGTGTATGCATGTGTGTGAGTGTGGGTGTGGACTCTGGCAACAAAGGTAGGACAAACAGAAGGGTGTATGCTTGGAAATGTGTTCTCTGTTGTTCCTAGTGTTCCCTTGTGATTGCTTACTGAGCTTTTCCCACTGCCCTTCTGTTGGCTGTGGGATAACCTGTTTCCTGATATTTCCCCCTGTGCCTCTGTGTGGTTCCAGGGTCCCTAACTCCGTACGCAGTCCTGGCACGGTGGTGATCTCCTACCTAATAGGGTAGGTCTTGTGGCACCAGGCCTGGTTACCTGAACCCTATGATGATCATGGCAGGTTCCCTATAATGGATAAAAGCCACTCTACGATCTTGAGGGTTCATTTCCAGCCAGGTTGGTGCACAAGATGTCAAAGGGTGAGTCTTATTTCCTGTCCCTTCCCCCCAGCCCTCACAGAGCAAGTTCTACAGTGCCAGGACAGCCACTAAGAACACCCACCTGTTGATTCCCATCCATATATAGTGAGGAACCTCCAGGAGGGCACCTCCCGATGACTGCAGGAGCTGCCCAGGGGCCCAGGAAGTAAGGCAGTCCCTCATATAGCTAGGGCCCAGGCTATTAAGGGCTTTATAGGTCAACAACTTTATAAGTCAACAACATGACCTTGAATTGGACCTGGAAGACTAGCTAGGAGCACTGGCAAAATGTCCTCCCAGAAACCGGTCCTGGGAAGCAGACGGACTACCACATTCTGCACCAACTGTGGTTGCTGAATTGTCACTATGGACGGTCCCATGTAGAGTGACTTACAGTAGTCCAGCTTTGAGGTGACAAATGCATGGATGACAGTGGTGAGATTGGAGTCAGATATAAGGATGGAGCCACTTTACCACGTGTAATTGGCAAAAAGCACTCCCAGCTACAGCCCACACCTGGACATACAGATGCAGCAGAGGATCCAGAAGCACTCCCAGGCTCCGCACCTGAGATGCCAACACAGGGGGGATCCCATCAATGATGAGTAGTCCCTCCTCCCCCAGATCACCAAACCCACCGATGAGCATCACGTCTCTGTTAGGATTCAATTTCAGCCAGTTAGACCTCATCCAGTCCACCACAGCTGCCAAAAAATGGGAAAGCACCAAGACTGCAGGGCCTGGATCAGATGAAAAGGAGAGGTATAATTGTGTGTCATCAGCATTTTGATGACAGCGGACCTCCCCACTCCTCCCATCTACGCACAACCTCCCCTGAACCTGCATATATACATGGAACAAAAGGGGGGACAGAATGGAACCCTGCGGAACCCCACACAGGAGAACCCTGGGAAAAGATGAACAATCCCTCAGGACTACCTGCTGAGATCTATCAGCTAGGAAGGAGTGGAACCACTGTAAAACTGTTCCATCCACCCCAGCAAGGTCCCGCAGGTGAGTCACCAGCACCTTATGATTCACTGTATCAAATGCCGCTCAGAGGTCCAGTAGAACCAGAACGGTCGAATGACCCTTTTCTAGTTCCACTTGCAGGTCGTCAATCAAGGCCACAAGTGCAGTCTCAGTGCCATAACCTGGGGTAAAGCCTGACTGTGAGGGATCTAGAAAACTGATATGGTCTATATGTGACTGCAACTGCCAAGCCATCACCCATTAATAACCTTCCCTAAAAAGGAGAAATTAGAGACAGGCCAATAGTTCTATGTAGAATCAACATCTAAATATGGTTTCTTGAGAAGGGGCCAAACTACCACCCCCTTAAGGAACTCCAGCAGCTGCCCCTCTCTCAAAGAGGCATTGATCACTCCCCGTCTCCCAGCTGGCCTTAACCAGCCAGTATGGGTAGGGATTCAGTTCACAGGTTGTGGCCTTGACAGACTCAAGCACATTCCCTGCATCAGCAGGCATCACCAGTTGAAATTGATCCCATAAACACTTACTAGACAGGATGTAATAAATAACAATAATTTTGATTTGTCCACCTATGTGATGTGATGCAGGAAAAGTCATTAAAAGTACCAAGCAACAGATTACAGGAAATAGAAGTGATCAGAATAAATGAGGCAAACAAAGTGTTGAGAATTATTAATTATTATTATTATAAAAAATATNTGAACAAAACAATTTTTTCCCCACAGGAATTCAAAATTCACTTCACTACAAAATTCACTTTAGTTAAATTTTTAAAAAAATAAAATTCTTTGTTGGAAAAAAATTATTTCAGCTCTCAAAATTATCATACGTAACTACTTTTTCAAACACATTCTTATGAGCTCATGGAATCCTTTCTGCCAAGCCAACATTTAATGCCTTGAAGGTATACCTTTCACAAATAGACGTTCTAGAGGGAGGAACCCCTGTTCAAACTCAAGACTGGTTAGAACTTAAAACCAGACATATTGTGTATATCTCATCAGGTTAGTGTGCTAATTTCTATATGAGATACAGCGGGGCTGTTCTTAGCCAACCATAAAGACTTTAGCTTGGTAATATGTGTTCACAATGTTTTCAGCTCTGATCAAACAACTGAGACTCCCCGCGGCATAAAATAGTGATTTGGGTCTATTTCACTGGGCACCTCGACATAGGTGAGCGCTGTCCTTATTATTAAGGTCACTCTTTATAGAGTGATTTTTATTATTTATAGCCCATTCAGGATTGTATAAATCTATTGACACAAAAAGAGAACTAAGAAGATGTTTTTATATATCTGGTCTCTCTAATTAATATTCTAGCTTTCATAAAATATTCTGCTGGAAAGTTTATTTTACCTGTTCTGTAACCATATGGCTTAAATTTGCAACTGGTATCTTTGTTATAGAATGAACTACTGAATGAGCAGCTTGTTTCCTGTATAAGAAAAGAATGAACCTGTGACTTTAAAGGACAAACCTCGGTGAACCATTATTAGGGTCCCTGAAGAAGCTATTATTCTATAGCAAAACGTTGGGCCAGCAGCCAGGAACTGTGGGTAAAGAAACCCTATTTTGGGCCAGCATTTAAGACCCTTGGGTTCAGAAATACCATTTTCCTTCAGCTTCACGTTTATGTCTATTATTTATGTTCTGCCGCCTTATAGTCTTGTATTCGGAGATTTTTTCTCCATATTGTATGTGAACATGTATTAGTAAATTTGGAA
>QEPC01007066.1:1685499-1711704 GCA_003113815.1 Sphenodon punctatus
GCCTTCCACGTTCCAAACTTCCAAGGACCTAAACTTCAGAACTTTGTCCGAGGACCAGGAAATCAGAACTCCAGATCTCAGAAATCCTCAGAACATGGAAATTTGGAACTCTTTCCTTTAATGAAAATGCACCCATAGGGCAACCCTGCAACATGTATAGTGGATGGGTAATGGGTGAGTAGTGGGCGCTGGTAGAGAGTGTCTTGTGTGAAAATGCCCCAGGACGATGTGTGGGGTGTGTGCACATGTGTATTATATATGCTACATTTCCTCCTTCAACCACTTTTTCTATACCCCTACCCTATTTCCTGCTGTTATGTAGATATCCTAACTTCCATTAACTTCGCTTATCATTTGTTTACTGGTTTATCTTCACTGGGGCTGATCCAGTACTTCTGCATGCACTGTCAAATAAAGTGTGTGTGTGTGCGCGCAAATGTTGCACAACTCTTGTGCAGCATGCCTGCAGCCTGCACTCAGCCATGCACAGACTGTGCACATTGGTGCACATGGTGCATGACAGTTGCGCAACTCATAACTTTTGTGTGCATTCACCTTGCACAACAGTGCATGCACAACTACCGGATTGGCCCCATTGTGTTTAAATGTTTGAAATGTTAATGCTCAAATAACTGCTTTCATGTACATACCCCGGTCCTGCTTTTGCTTAGTCTTTAGCTCTAACTTTGCCCGAGGAAGGACCCTTTGTGGCCTGAAAGCTTGCATGCTCTTCACCAACAGACGTTTGTTGAATAAGAGAGATCATCTTCTACTTTGCTCCTGTCTCTTTCAATTTGGACCAACACAGCAACCACACGCTCTCTAGACTACAATGGATCTGGTCTTTGGATGTACTTTTATTTTTAAATGCTCTATCTTTATCTCTTATTCTCTTTGACATTTTTACAAATTGCTGATAATTTTGTATAAGTGTACATTGAAATGGTGGATCAACGTAAGGCCATTACTGAAGCTGTGCTCCGAGAAAACTGTAACCTTTTTTTCTGTTATTTAAATGTGTACATTTTAAAATTAGCTGTGAACGTTGGTTATGATTAAAAATATATTTTGGGATTTCCTATGGATATAATACCTGGCTTTTTAGTGACCATATTCTGAAGGATCATATAGTCATGCAATTAACTCAGGTAACTGTTACCTTCCTAAACAGACAAGACATATACTAATGCTCAATGAGCTTCCTAAAACACTTGGCACAATTTAATCAGCCAGAGGAACTGATCCAAAACCTTGTTCCACTCTGTTGAAGTCTGCACTGCCACAACCCGCATTATGTTGATGCAGAGCATAAAACTGGTCTCTTGCGTTTTGATAAAGTTCATTAGCAGTTAAATAGATATTTGTAGCCTGTGTCTTCAGATTTGGAAATATTTGTTAGAAAAAAACCCAAATGTGCTTCTTACTGAGCTTGTGAACTAAATAGGAGAGAGAAACAAACAAGGACATAGGACAAGGTAAGGGTAACAACATGAGTAAGATACAACTCAGAATAAGTAAACGGGCAAAATCAGATCAAAAGTCATTTTGTATGCTTTATCTACAAATAATCCCACTGATTTCATAGTTCAGATGTGTATACTGTAACTGGTTGCCTACTATATTCCATGGCCAGACCTTTCTCTGTCAGTTTCCAGCTGCCAGGTGTAATCCTGCTCTTATTTGGATTCCTCATGCCATGCTCTCGGCTCCATTCTAGGTTGCCTAAGGGTATTTTCAGACGATACGCGGGCCGTTGGCCCCGTACCGGCACCAACGGCTTCGTTCCCCGCCGGGGTCACCCCGTAACGGCACAACAGACGTGCCGGGGGGATCCCGGCGGGGAAAGTGGGAGGGTCCGGGGTCACGCGGCGCAACGTGCGGCCGCGTGGCCCTGCCCCCTCCACGCACCCCACCGCCCGCCCTCTGAGGAGACGGGCGGGCGTACGGGACACGGTGACCACAGGTGGGTATTCACCGTGGTTCACCGTGTTCACGTAACGTCTGAAATCACCCTAAGTCTCCTTGTCTGATGGGGTCCGGCATCAGGTTCCATACCTGTGCCCCACACTTCATCCCTCCAAGGTGAGCCTCCTGCTGACCTACATATCGTTCCCATCTCTTGGCTGCTTCACTCTGTCCAGTTCCTTATCCATTTCATGGTGGTTGACACTTTTTTGATGGCCAGGCACTTGTCTATTTCACAATCAGGACCCCACTCCCTGGCTCCAAACCTCCTACACTTCCCTTTATCTGTTTTCCTTGTCTCCCAGTTCCTCTGGGCAGTATAAGGGGTCCACCAAAACACCGAGAAGCCACCTACTTTCTCCCTGAATGAGTTCCAATTGCTTCTTCTTTTCCAGAGTGCACCGCTCACCTACTGGCTCTGACTTTTACTGGGTCACCCCATGCCACACCCAGTGAGGGGACAGGGAACCTTCCAAGAGCTCCCTGTTACATATACACCTCCTCTTATTTAGTAATATTTTAGTTCATGAAAAATATCATTTACTTTAATGAGTCTGTAGAAGGGGTGTGCAGGAAAAAAAGTCATTTTCATTTTTAGATTCATTTTTGTTTTAAAATTAATGTTATTCTTTTAGTTATTCCCATTAGTTTTTGTTCTTATTTTAGTTTTCCATTGGTTTCAATGGGAAATTAATTTGTGGCTATAACATCTTCATTCTTCATCCAATTTACATAAAATTTGGAGAGGTTTTTTCCATCACATAAGGAAATATGTTACGAAATTAAAGCAATTGGATAAAGGGTTCTGATTTTATAAGCAATTTAAATCTGTAGTTTGAAGACACATTCCTAGCTTTAAGGTTATTGTTTACCACCCAATTTATATGGAATTTGGAGTGATTGTTCCTCTCACCTATGGGATCATGCCTACCAAATTTCAGAAAGATTGGATAAAGGGTTGCCATTTTATAAGCAACTTTAATTTGTCATTTCATGACACATTTCCTTTGGTAAAATCTTTGTTTTCCAAAAAATGTGGACATAACATTCCTCTCTCCCAAGAAATCCTCCATGCCTAATTAAGAAAGATTAGATAAAGGGTTCTGATTTTATAAGCATAAGCAATATAGTGTTATTATGTTAACAGTAATTCACTTATGTATGTCAGACAGGCAAGGATTTCATTTCATATTTCATATTTAATTTATATCCCTCACTCTCCCACCTGAAGGCAGCTTGAGGTGGCTCACAACATAAATAAGCAAATACATAAGAAACATATAGTGCACAATGCACCAAATAATTCCAAAAATCATCAATACACAAATATAATCCCCTTATAATTCAGTTAATACAGTTCTAATAACCCCAACACAAATGCAGTAATACATCAATACGTCACCCTCCCCCCATAATCCTCCCCAATAATACCAGCTTCCAACCACTACTCTCCACTACTTTCAACCCTCCACCCTGCTGCCACCAGGGGGAGGCTCTCTCCCCACCCTCCTGCTCTCACCAGGAGGGAGGGTACCTTCACAAGCTAGGTATATATATTCCCCCTCCCACCACACACAAGGATGACAGATAAAAACAATGAACAGTGGGAATAATGGGAAGGAAGGGATGAGACACAGAGAGACAGAGAAATAAATCCGTTCTTATAACTGTCAATTTGTCTAAGTGAGCCTGATTTAGAGCAACCACACAGAGATTGAGAAAAACCAGCAAATGTTCTATCTGAGACTGAGCTAATACTAGCAAAGTTCCTCAGCTTGACAAAAGGTTAAGAGCACTCACCATGCCCCCCCCCCCAAGCCATCCTGAGTCCCTGATTGGTACAGAAAGCTTACACAGCATGTCCAAAGAATGAACTATAAGGATACTCATGTATTAGAATCTATGCAACTGGACAGAGAAGTCACTCATGGTTCCCCCTCCCTTCTGACCCCCTTCTAAACTCTTGTTTACAGCAAGGCACAGACAGGCTGGAGCTATGGCATGTGCTCTAGCCCTGCATGCAGCAGAGCAGAGCTAATAACTAATACTAAAATTTATTATTTATTGAGCCTTATCATGAAAATCTGTGGGACTGAATATGCCACAATTAACCCGAGTTACTATTCTGTAGTTAGAGGTTTATCAATCATGGATAAAGATTATGCTTTAACATATGTAAGCAAAAGAACTAGAGTATTCTACATTAATGGTCCAGAATTTATAGCAGGGATACTGCAATATTTGAAACTAGCATTAAAAAAAATCCATGCTTCAGCACACTTTAATGAGATATAAGTGGCATAATGAAGCCAAGGGCATAAGTAAACTGAGTGGCAAAGATTTTGGAAAGTCCAAATTCTGAAGTTCTGAGGACCAAGGTTGTTATTCGGAAAACTTCGGAAACTGCTGTATGCGTGGGGGGGCTGGGGGACATTTGAGCGTCTTCGAGAAATGAAAGTTAGAGCCATATTTGGTAGGAGATGGGGTATGGGAGGGGACAGCTGAGTGATGGTAATCAAGATGGCAAGTTTTGATTGGCTGGCCAAGTCAGATGGAAAGCTTTTGATTGGCTGGCAGGGTAAAATAAAGGTGGCTGTAGCCATTTTGTCCATTCCCTTTGGTGAATTTGGCTGTGTGCTACAGTGCTGCTGCTGGATCTGTACATGGCTGGTGGGGAGGGTTGCCTGTCCTGAACTGTCCATATGGCCAATCCTTGGGGATGGGTGTTACGTTTACCGTTACCATGCCATGCAGTTTTTTTTTGTTTTTTTTAAACGATTTATTTTAGATTTTATTTTCCATGTATAACAAACATCAATACAATATTTTCACTGTCACTGCTGTCTGATCAACATTCCCCTTACACATATATATATTGTTTGACAGCGATATTTCAGTACTGATAACAAACAAAACAATATACCATGTACATACATTTTGAACTGCATCCATGTCCCTTCGCACCTTACTTTATCAAGTGTTCCTTTCTCATGTCTTAGCAAGTTTCCCTGGTTGGCTAATTTCATGTTAATTATCAATCAACTTTAAAATGTCCTCGTCTTGTGGAGGTTTGTTTTCTAGTGCGCAGACAATTGGTGTCCATATCTTTAAAAAAATGTTGTTCTCTTTATTAATCTTGGCTTGAAGCTTTTCCATGCTGAACAGGTACCACAGTCTCTGTGTCCATTCTTCCTTTGAAAGCTCCTCTTCTGATTTCCAATGCTTGGGAATTCTATTCAACGCTGCCAGAAAAAGAATCTTCACCGAGCTCTGATACCCCTTAATTCTTACTCCTTCTGGGAACAGGCCTAACAGAGCTATTTCTGGCTTAAACGGGATTAGCTCTCCAGCTACCTTATTAGCTGTTTTCCAAATTTTCTCCCCAAAACAATTGATCTTACTGCATCTCCACCAGCAATGAATATAATCTGCTTGTTCCCCGCATCCTTTCCAACAAAGCCCCTTTTCCCCTGTGCCCATGTACTTCATTCTCATTTGGGTCATATAAAACCTGGTTGTTAGTTTTATTTGTATTTCTTTAACCTCCATTGAGGAAGCGCAGTCATGCATGTGGTCCCAAATCTTTTTATCCTCCAATTCCCTTATAGTCAGATTTAAATCTTTTCCCCACCTCTCCAAATATGTTACCCTTTTCTTGTAACTGCACCTCTTCAGTTCTTTATATATTTTCCCAAGTCTCCCTTTTGCTTTACTCTTTCTAATTACTAGCTCTTCCAGCTTAAATGGTTCCCTACTCCAATCTTTTTTGTCTGTGGAGGTGTAAACACTCTTCAGCTGCAGGAATTGGAGATAGTCAACTTTATCCCTTATCAGGCTTTCCATTTTTTGTATTGTTATAAATTTTCCCATACCAAAAAGTTGTTGAACTCTAGTCATTCCTGCCTCTCTTAGTTTCCCTCTTAACACATTAGCCAGATTCAACTCTTTCACGTATCTTGAATCAATAGGGGTATACGATGATGCCCCTAGCCTGGTTCCTAGTTTCCTCTGGCTCATGTTCCAGGCTTTTATCAACGTACCTGCAAATGGGTGCTCGTCCCTCACCTGTTTGTCCAATTTACCTTTGTCTACAATCAAATCCTTTTAAGTTTGGACCTGAAGCAGAGTTTTTTCCAACTTTACCCAGTCTGAGGAGTCTGCTTCTTGATACCACTCTGGCAAGGCACATAGTGCCGCTGCCTTGTGGTATAATTTCATGTCTGGAAAATGTATCCCCCCTTTGTCTTTGGGCCTCAAAATAGCCGCCTTCTTAATCCTTGGTTTCCTCCCATTCCAGATTAAATCCTTGATCAATATATCTATCTCTTTGAAAAATTCTTCAGGGAGGGATATAGGAAGGGCCATCATCTTATATAGAATTTTTGGGACTATCATCATTTTGAATAAGTTAATCCTGCCCATCCAGAATACCATCATATTTTGCCATGGTCTGACTTCTTTTTCTAATTTTTTAACAAGTGGGGCAAAATTTACAGAATACAGTTCTTTTCAGTTCTTTGGGATGGTCACCCCTAAGTATTTTATGCCTGTTTCAGTGACCGGGAAAGGTGATAATTTTTCCAGGTGCTGTTCTTGCCCCAGATTCTGGCCAAAAATCATTGCAAATAATTTTTCCCTGTTAACCTTGTAGCCTGATATTTTCCCAAAGTGGTCAATTACCTTTAATAGTTGCGGGAGGGAGCTTTCTGGTTCAGTGACATATAAAAGCTGGTCATCCGCATATAGGGCTAGCTTTTGGACACTGCTCCTGATCCTCACCCCTTTTATTAGCTCGTTCTGTCTAATTGCATTGGCTAAGAGCTCCAATGACAGATTAAATAGTAATGGTGATAGTGGGCAACCTTGTCTCGTCCCTCTTTCCAACCTGAAGCTGTCTGTCATATCACCATTTACTATCAGTCTTGAAACTGACTCCTTGTATATTGCTTTCATCCAGGTCATAAAATTACCTTGGAATCCCAACTTATTCATAATCATAAACAAACACTTGGGCTCCGTAAAATCAAAGACCTTCTCGGCATCAGCTGATATAATCATGCCCACGTTCCTTTGCTTCCTTAGTGCATATATTATATTAACTGTCTTTCTAATATTGTCTTTTCCCTGCCTGTCGGGAATGAATCCCGTCTGATCTTTGTGAATTATTTCAGAAATTAATGCTCTTAATCTGTTTGCCAGAATTTTTGCAAATATTTTATAGTCTGCGTTGAGCAGGGAAATTGGCCTATAACTTCCACATTGATCCTGCGGCCTACCTGGTTTAGGGATCAGGGATATCACTGCCTTGTAAAAGTCCTGTGGCATTTCTTCAGTTAACAGCATATTATTAAATACGGTTACCAACCTAGGGACTAGAACATTTGTAAATGTTTTGTAGAATTCATTTGGGAAACTGTCCGGTCCATTTGCTTTGCTTTTTTTAGTATCTGCAATTGCTTCTTGCACTTCTTGATCAGTAATTTTGGTATTTAAGAAGGCCCTTTGATCTTCATTTAATTTTGGGCTTTCTATTTTATCTATGAAATCCCTAATTTCTTCTTCAGCTGGGTTCTGAGTGGTGTAAATCTTTTTGTAAAATTCTAAAAAAGCCTCCTGAATATTTTCTGGTTCTTTAACCACATTCCCCTGGTCATCTGTCACTTTTGTTATGTGCTCCCTTCTCTGCTTAGCTTTGACTATGTTTGCAAGCAGCTTCCCTGCTTTATTGCTTCCTTCAAAAAAATACAATCTAATTCTATGAATTTGGCCTTTGACCTTCTCTAGTTCTACTCCGTTGATAATGTCCTTAATTTTGCCAATTTCTTNTCAATTTCACGTGCTTCCTTGGCCATGCTTGATTCGCTAGGCTGCCTGTCAGCTTCTCTGGGCTGCGCTGTGGAGTTTCTCCAGCAGAATCTCTCCAGGGCATTTTCTTGCGAGATTTTCTGTCTGTTCTTGCTCTTCCCTGCCATCTTTGCTCAGCTTTTTCTGTTTGGGTTCTTTTTTTTCACAAAATCTTTACCGGGGGCACTTAATTAGAGCTTAGGGGACGGAGCTGCAGCTATCCCCAGCTACTCGCTGTCGTGCATGCACAGATCTTCCATGCCATGCAGTTTTTTGGGGAAAAAATAAAATAATTGGGTGCCACATTGCTTCTAGTTCTGCCTGGAGTGCCTGCTGCTTGGTTGGCACTTGGCACCATGAGGCCAGAGGGATCTCTCTGCCTGGCTCCATGTCCCCTTACCTGGTCTGTTCTGTGCCACAGAACCATGCCATGTCAAGAGGGTACCAGTGTGGGTGGTGGGGGGTGACTGTTTGGTTTCCTTACTGGTTTGGTGGTGGGAGTCTGGTTTGTCTGTTCAAGTCTGGTCTTTTCAAGTTAGCAGTGTCTGGTCTGTTCAAGTTACTACTGTGCCACAGTACTAATGCCATACCAAGAGGCTTCCTATGGAGGTGTGTGAATGCCTGGTTTGCTTCTTGTGGGTGTTATCAGACTGGCTGGCGTTTGGTGGGATTTCTCCACACAGGTACACTGTTTTGTTATATTCTTCTTACCTTGTATATGTGGGCCGGGCACACACAATAGAGACTTTTTTTAGGGGGGGGAGATGTCTGGTTTCTTGTGTGTGGTTGTTATAGCAGCAGGTCAGGCTGGTGGCACCTATGGGGCCACAAATGGGCCCCTCCCCAAAAGCTTGTTGAAACTTGATTGATCAATTTGATTTGCTTGCTAATGTAGTCTTTGGACTTTCTTTGGTGGGGCACCCCAGTCCAACCTCCTTCCACCTACCCTGAGCTTCAAGTCTTGCATGTTTATCATTCATGGGGCATACTTGGGGTTGGTGTGGGGGAACTTACTAATCACATACTCTTTTGGTTTTTTAATTACATGGTGGTGGTGATGGTGGTGTTTTTTGAGCTGGCTTCTGTTCTGTCTCTCTCACTCTGTCTTTCATCCTGCTGGCAGGCACATTAGGGGGACGAAGGGCTGCATGTGTTGTTGTACAACCTGATTGGCTAGGCAAATAAGAGGGAGAGGGAAGGACGATGGAGTGGATGAGTTGTTGTGCACATTGTGCACACCCTGATTGGCTAGGCAATTAAACAAGTGCAGCTGTTGCAGATGACAACACATGCTGATGCGCCAAGGTGGCATCGAAGAGTTCTGAAGTTTCCAAAGTTTCCTGACATCCCGGACTTAATTTTCCAAAGTCTGAAGCTTTGGAAAGAGTTCCGAAGTGCCTCCAGGTACTTGGACAACTATTCAGAACTTTGAAATTCAGTCCGAGTACCCAGAAGTACTATTTACTTCAGCTCCACTAATGAGCTACCTGTGCACTTCCTGGGTTGACTCAACTGTTCAGTTGCACCTCTGCTTTCACTGCTCCTCGAGCAGGTGTTCCTCCCAGCTCAGACCACTGCTCAGTTGAGCCAGGAGGCACACCACAATTCCCATAGCACCGAGGATCAGTGGCACAGTTGACTGGGTGATTCAATCTGGGAAGTACCTCTGGGAAGTTCCTTCCCCTGCATGCTTCCTGGGCTGATTTTGTCACCTGGCTTTGCTGCTGCTCCCGCTGGTCCTCCAGCCCCACATGCACCCCTGTTATGGGGACTGTGACATCCTGTCCAGTTCAATTTGGAAATATTTGTTAGAAGAAAACAAGTTAGATCACTACTTAGACATCTAGAGGTGTGGTCTAAGACACATAAATTAATACCTCACATAACTTAATACCTAGAGAACAGTTTGGCTTTAGGAGGAAATGCTCAGGTGTGGATAACCATTTCATTCTCTCCCATCTGATCACTAAGTATGTCTATATCAGAGGTATAAAAATATACCTGGCTTTGATTCAGACAAACCCTATAGTCTAAACCTTTGGACTTAGGAATAAATAAGAATTTATTGGATTTAATAATATAACTCCATACCAATAACACTGCCAGAATTAGATTGGACAATAAGGGGAAACTTTCTAGTCATTTTGAGGTTGAGAGAGGAGTTAGACAAGGCTATGTTTTGGCCCCTATTCTATTTACCCTGTATTTGCACAATCTGATTCCTGAGTTATGAAAAATGGATCATCTACTGACAAAAATAAAGATTATCCAATTCCTGCACTTCTATATTCAGATGATATTTTATTATTGTCCAAGTCTAAGAAAGGACTACAAAGTTTGCTGGAAGCTTTAGGGAATCATTGTATCAACAATAAACTTAAAGTAAATTATGCAAAATCTCAGATTCTGGTGGTAAGCCGAGGGGCCAATAAGCACATTTGGCGTACCCGAGGAGGTGAAATTAAACAAGTAGATGCTACACTTTATCTGGGGGTTTATTTCAATAAGTTAGGGTCATGGATTAACCATGGGGGAAATTTAGTGTCTAGAGGATGTCAGGCAGCTAAAGGTATTTTTAATCTGGCATATCATACTAAAACTATCTACAATCCTCAAATTATATCAGACCAAGGTACAATGGATATTGACATATGGATTGGGAGTGGCTCCAATGAAATCCTTCCATACTCTGGAAGCTATTCAAAATAAGTTTCTGAGAAGGGAACTTAAGGTCTCTCAGGCTACCGTGGGTGCTGTGGTGCATGCTGAACTGGGGTTTTTTTTCTATCGAATGTTTGGGAAGGGTGGCTCTTTTGAGATACTGGTCTAAATTAATTAATCAGAATGAAGAATTTCTGCCTCTACTATGCTTAAAAAACAACTGGAGAATACAGCAGCAAAGGTTTATCCCTGGCTGTCTGGTGTACTCACAGGTTTGGCTTATTCAGGGTTATGATCTGGTATGTTTTTGGGGAAGACCTTATTACAACAAAAAAACCTATTGAAGTCCAGACTTACTGATATTGCAGTGCAAGAAAACGTAACATCATTTGCTGTCTGGAAGGTGGCTCCTTGGCTAAAGAGACCAAGCAATCGTTTGGTTTTGAATGTTATCTAGATATTCTTTGTAATCCTGTTTTACGAAGAACTTATACTTTGCTGCAGTTTCAGTAGACAAAGTCAGCTGTAACACTGGGACGATATGCTGCTTTCCCGCGAGAAGTTCATTTATGCCCCTGTAAAGGTGGCCAGGTGGAAACAATTGAACACATATGTTATTGAACATCACTGTATGAGCAATTGAGAGAAGTGTGGTTGTCCCCCATTTTTAAGGATGCTAGTTATTTGACAGACACACAGAAAATGTTAAAACTTTTAAAACCAGATAATAAGGATAACTATCTCTGTATCACAACGTTTGCTCTAATACTATGTAAGGTAAGAACTGAGATCTAATGAACCTAACAAGGATTATATAAAGACTCTTTCCTGGTTAACTTCTTTCTAAACGATAACGTCCTCCTATGCTATATAGGCAATAGAGTTTCCAAGCTAGAGTTTATTCCAGAAGTTATAAATTTTAATTTATGTTTCTGATTTATGTTTATTCATAGCTGCTTTTTGGTTGTATTTGATACCTGCATTATTATTTTGTATATTTCATGTGTTGTATATTTCTATACTTTGCTCTGTTTGGTTATGGCTGATGCCGAAATAAATTATATATATATAGAAAACAAGTTTCTTCTTACTGAGCTTGTGAACTAAATAAGAGGAGAGAAAAACAGACAAGGACATAGAACAGAGTCCTATGATCAGGAATAACTATGTGCCCCTTCTCCTAATAACCAGAGCCTTCTCCTCTTCATTAAGTTCAGTATTACATTCATTGCATCTGGATCTCCTGATTCCTCCCCCTTTCACCTCTGAGGCTTGGGCACCTTAGACCCACCTCCTCCCCTCTCCCCCCATCTAGGTAGCCGAGGCTCTGCAAGTGGTGGTGTATAGGGATGGGCGAACAGAACCAAGTTCGGAAATTTGGTTCGGTTCGGAAGTTTGGTCCGAACTTCCGAACCGCGTTCGCCCATTCCTAGTGGTGTAGCAGGTGGCTGGACTGGTGGGAGGGATATTAGGGAATCCATGCACTCCTCCAGGCAATCCATGAGCTCCTGAACTTACTATAGCACTCTCCCCTCACTCTCTGTCATCCACTGGCATGCATGCCAGCAGGCAGTAACTGTAGCCAAGGGATTCTATTGATTTACCAGTATCAGTCCATAAGCAGCACCTGAAGATGAAGGATCCTCTATCTGCACCAGCATCGGTCCACAAACAGCACCTACTCCAGAAAACAAGGGAGTTCACTAACCACACCAGTGTTGAACAACAATTAGCACCTCCCCCTCTGCCACGGAGACTGCAGTCTCAGTCAATCACAGCTGACTCTAGGCACCCCAGGATGGGACACAAAGTCCATAGCACTTCCTCCCTTTTCCTTTTATAAGACAACACCACCAGGAAGACAGCAGATTACCAACTCACTCCTTCTCCTAAGTCCCACTTGTTCTTCCTTGTCCCACTATTGCACTCCCTTCCTGTCTCTTCGTTCTTCCAGCCTGTTTCTGGTCCACATTCCACTGGTGTTTGTGCTAACTGCTTCCCTGGCTTGACCTGTGCTCTGACTAGACTATGCCTTTGTCAGGCCCCACTTGCTAATATTTATGCTAACTGCTTACCTGGTTCCGAACCACACTTCACGTTCCAAATTTGCCTGCCACCCATCCCTTACATTCTCAGGCTGCTTTTACACGAGCAGCAGGATGCAGCATGTTGAGGAACGCACTTCCTGAAAAGCTGAGGAATGCACTTCCTGAAAAACCCCACAGGGTGCACTTAGACACACCAGAAATAGCTGACCCCCATAGAAATCGCAGCTCACGCGGTCTTTTTGTAGCTGCATTTGGGAAGTCTTGATATCGGGGGTTTTGAGACCCTAATGCTCTGTTTCTTGGGTTGCAATGGGGCCCCTGCCCGCCTCCCCTCCTTTGCTGGGCACTTAGGCATGCTTGCCTGTCTCACTCAGCCACTGCTTAGCTATGCAACCCCCACTGGGCTGATCTCCGGACAGGATAGGAAGGAGGGAAGCCTTCCCACCCAATCTCTCTTATGGGCCCACTCACCTGCCACTCCACCCAGTCACCACTCAAAAGAAGCACTTCCTGTGTGCTTCTTTCCACCTGGATGGTACTCCTGGCTGCCTCTTCATTGAGTGCTTCTCTGCTCAGCCTTTTTGAGTGGAGGAGGCAGCGTGAAGAGGTCTCCCTAGGATGCTCAGATTGTCAAAGGGTGAGCTCCATGTTTGCCAATGATCCAGGGGGCAGACTTGTCCAATTGGCCAAAATGTCACATGATGCAGTCAGCTAGTGGGTGGAGCTAACAGACATAAGCTGTGTATTACCTCGTGTGTATTAGAGAGACCTGGCTGGACAATGAATTGGGCCCTATCTTGGCCGATCTTGTTCCAGCTGGGTTCTCTGTGCAGCCTCAGCCTCAGCTGGAGGGATGGGGGGGCGGTGTAGCCATTGTTAGCAATGATTAATTGTCTTTTAGGAGCTATCCAGTGCAGGCACCATCAGGTGATGAGTGCCTCCAGCTTGTGATCGATTTGGTCAGGGACAGATTAGGGGTGCTGCTGGTGTACCATGCCCAATTGCCCGGTGGCATCCCTACATGCTCTTGCTGATCTGGTGTCAGATGTGATCCTCCAGACCCCTAGATTAGTGGTCCTGGGGGATTTTAACACCCACACAGACAAAGGTCTTGGAGAAGTGAGGCATGAGTTCATGGCCTCCATGACAACCATGGGCCTGTCCCAAATCATCTGTGACCCCAAAAATGAGGAGGAACGTATACTGGACTTGGTTTTCTGCACTGGCCTTGAGGCAGGGGGTCAGTTAGTAGAAGTCAGGGGGGTAGAGCCTTTGTCATGGTCTGACCATCACCTCCTTAAGGCATGCATCCTGGAGCATGTCAGCCCCCAACAGGGTGCAGGACCTATTAGATCAGTCCACCCCCAGAAACATATGGAACCAGTTTGGTTCCGGAACGCTCTGGGGGAATGTTCCATGGACCTTGACACCCACTCTGTTGATGATCTCGTTGCCTTCTGGAACACCTTGTTGGCTGAGACCACTGACTGAGTGACTCCCAGGTGTCCGCTGCCCTCCTGAGTCTCCCACAGGTCTCCTTGGTTTACTGAGGGTCTGCGGTGTTTGAAGCGGGAGAGCAGGTGGTTAGAGTGATGATGGTGCCAGACTCACAACCAGTATGATCGATCGCAGCATAACAGCAGTTTAAAGACCCATGCTGTGATGGTGCAGGCAGCAAAGAAGCAGTTCTTTGTTGCCGTTATTGCATCTGGCAAAGTCACGTCCAGCGGAGCTTTTCCGGGTGGTGAAAGGAGAGTACATGAAAAGTGAAAGGTCAGTCCTGCCTGCCTCCACCTGGACCTGGACCTGGAGCAATCCAGCAATCCAGTGACCGATGAGGTTGAGCCATCTGCAATTGAATCCTGACAAGACAGAGGTGATGTTGGTGGGCGAGGGCTTGGGGGACCTGGGGGTGGTTGAATCTCCTCTTTTGGGGGGGGTTGCCCTCCCATGGTCTCTGAAGTGCGGGGTCCGGGTGTGTGCCTCGATTCATGGCTCAGTCTGGAATCTCAGGTTGTGGCTGTGGTGGGGAGTGTATTTTCGCAGTTACATCTTGTCCAGCGGCTTCGGCCATATCTTTCAGACTCCAACCTCGCCACTGTCTTCCATGCCTTCTTCACCTCGAGACTGGATTACTGCAACATGCTCTATATGGGGTTGCCTGAGAAGCTGGTCTGAAGGCTGCGTTTGGTGCAGAATGCTGTGGCCCGTCTCCTTACCAGGCTGGGTCGCAGGGAGCACATGACACCAGTGCTCTGGGCTCTACACTGGCTGCCTGTAAAGCACCGGACCAGGTTCAAGGTGCTGGTTTTAACCTTAAAACCCTTCATGGCCTGGGCCCTACTTATCTGTGGGATGGCCTCACTCCCCATGTGCCCGTGCGACCCTTGAGATCGTCCGTGGGAGCCTTTTTGGAGGTTCCGCAGGCAAGGTGGGTGACCACCAATGTTAGATCTTTTTTGGTGACTACCCTAGTGGTGTGGAATTCACTCCTGGAGGACGCTCAGTTGGCTCCCACTCTCCTTCTATTTCAGCGTTTATGTAAGACCTATATGTTCCGCCAGGTTTTTGGTGAGGGGTAGGGGTGGGGGGTGGGGTCTTTCCCCCCCCTGTATTTGTATTTTTAACTGTTTTACATTGTTTTATTGTTTTATTTGTATATCGTTGTTCACACACACACACACACACACCCGGGTTGCCCTATGGACAGGAGGGGTGGGATATAAATTTTATATAAATAAATAAATACCATTCTGGACCAATCATGCTTGCTGTGCTCTGACCCCTCCCTTTTGTATTTCCTTCCAACACCTTCCCCCCTGTTGCCCAGGCTCTTGAGTTGATATGTTCACAGATGAGGCCTAGGTAATTATTCATATAGTTACAGACATATTACCCATATATTACCCATATATAGAGTGGTGTATTACACATATATCACAAACATGACCTCTTTCCCTAAAGGGAACAAACAGCCCACCAGCCATGCATCTGCCTTCCTCCTCTATAAGCAGGCGGGAGCAAATCCCTCCCCCACCACCACAAGGCGTGGAGGGATGAGACTTCTGAAATACTGGAGTCAACTTGTCAGGTGGCTACAGTGTTTGACCAGGGAGATAAGAGTTCAAATCCCATCTTAGCCATGAAATAATTGCTGGGCCTTTGGCAAGTCACCATCTCTCAGATCAATTCTACATATATAACATGGGAATAAATGACTTACTTCCTAGGTTTACTATAACAATGACCAACTAAGGATTTCCCAGTTTGGCAAAATCTCATTTCAACCCTAATTGTGCCCTAGAGTTCTAGGAGTATGAATACCTGTATTTTTAAAATCACTTTGTCAAAGGCCTAGAGCATGAGATGGATAGTTTTGTGCTTTATAAAGTTGCATCATTAGTAATTGTTGACATGCATCTAGAGAAATAGACTTGCAACTGTTTTTCACCAAAATGCATTTGTTAACTACAGTGGGATAATTGGTTTACAGATTACTTATTTATTTATTTTTCCCCCCACAGACTGAGGGCAGTTTACAATGTATGAAAATATAAAAACCACCAACAATGGACCATAAAAAATCAGTTAAAACCACCCTCATCCCTCACTACCCCAGCCCTAATCCTGCCCAGCAAAAACCCAGTCAAGTCAAATATTTTAGGTCATACATTGCCATCTGAAGATGCTCAGGCTTGGCCTTTGTTGAACCTCCAGGGGAAGGGAGTTCCATGTAACACCAGTGTTTACATAGTAAATAATATGTAAATAAAGATTTCAGTGTTGGGTATTAATTCCTAATACCAGCATTTCTTTCAGTTTTATTACTTGCTTTTATCATTAAATAAACAGTGCTCATTTTAACAATATATTTGATGTTCTCCTTAAAATTTCCTTTTTTACATATGTTACTATAGAGAAAGCACTTTTTAAACTACCGAGCTCTCTACAACATTAACAATAGCTTTATCTAGAATGCAGCTCAATATGCTTTTATATGTGTAGTAATGCCTGAACTACCTCTCCTTTAGGATCAGCACTGCTATGGTCACTAAAAGTTTCAGGGTAAACTTACTTTCATTACCTTTCCTCAGATTTGCTGGCTTTGAGTTCAAATGGGCAGGAGTAAAATCTTGAATATTAAGTTATTAAGATAGCAGCATAAATTGCTGCTTACTGATGGGAAGCTACTTTGGTATAAAAGTTACCAATTTATCAAATTGAGTCAAGAAATGGAAAAGTTCTCAAAGGTGTTCCCATTAGGTTTAACTGGATCCTTAATGTGAACTGTGTTCTGGAAATTAAATTATTACTAAAAGCTTGCTAGCCTCTGGAAGAGTATATATTTTTCATTATTTAATTTGGGTGTAGAATTTTTTTTAAATGACCAACAGGTGAACTCTATCATCATATGGTACTGGACAAAGGGCAAAGTTGTTTGTCAACTGTGTTAAACAGGTTAAACCTATTCCACTCTTTTTAATGTCTGTATTCCTGAAACCAACTATGCCCGAGTATCCCCATGAATGGGACTAATGGGACCGGTTGAAGTGTGTTCATATTGGGTGTACTCATGGGGGTGTAATAATAAAACTGACTTGAGTGACATAGAGGTGTAGCAGGGAATGCAGATGCACCAGGGAGCATTGGCCCCTCGCTTGTGGACTATGGTGCAGATGATAGCCTGTCCATATTAGAATTACATTTGTAGGCTGCTCTGAGCCTTCAAGGAAGGGTGGTGTATAAATGTGAAAAAACTGTTGGATGCACACGGTTTGCAGCTAAACAATGCACTAAATGGGTTTACTTGATGATTATCAAGCACATGGCATGGGCATGCAAACACACTTATTATCATTGGACATAACACTCGACCAGTTGCTTTCTGCTGTGAATAGCTGAAAAAGCATTTGAACTGGTATACTGTACTTCTCTCCCCTCAGGGTGAAAACAGACATGATGCTAACCACCCTTTAACCACCCTTGGTGATTATTTATGCATGTTGCAGGGCTGAATAGGGCACCAATACAGCCCTGCAACATGCATGAATAACCACCAAGGGTGGTTAAAAGGTTGTTAGCGTCATGTCTGTTTTCACCCTCAGTCTAGAAAGAGGATATTTGCCCCAAAGAAGACAAGCACACAGATATGGATTTGAAAGGCTGCACTCTTTATTGAATCAAAATTTAGGTCAGAGGGAGTTTCACACTCCGGATGCAGGTTCCAACTTACTAACCATTAATAAAGGGCAGCCTGATGTTCCTCAGTACTGCCCTATAACACTTAACTATCGGCCCCTTAGCAGCTGAGGGAAGGAGAAGCGAGGGGAGGACTTGTGTGTCTGTTTGCCTAGCCCTCATTGGCTACCCTTCTCTTTCCAGGTACTTATACAGGGGCTGGGGCCCCTTTGGGCATCAGCTCTTGGGCACCAGCCTAAGGGTGACATCCAAAGGATCTTGCCCATTTGTAGGACCACAGTGGTAGTGCCATCCCCCCTCCGACTTGGAAGAGCCAAAGAGTGGGGAGAGCCCCAATCGTAGTACTATTGGCAGAGAGATAAAGGGATGGAATTGGCCTGTGGGACTGTAACTGATTGATTCCGCCCATTTCTATCTAGAGCAGACTCTCTCCTTTGGTGATTGAAATTGTTCCTGGGGAGATTACTATCACTGCAGGTCAAGTTGGAATCATCGAGGAGCAAGAAGGCCCCGTGGAGGAGCAGATTGAACTGGAGAATGCTGCATAGCGGCAGGACCCGCTCTTGAGAACTTTTCTGGTGGCCTGCATTTACCAGCTGACAGAGGGGACACTCGGTGGAGCGGTGTGCTGTGAGGATTTTATGTGAACTTTGTGCTACTTAGACTTTTGCCCAGCCAATTGGTGCCCCGTTACCAGCAACTGAACTGTCAGCGTGCGGATTCCGGCAGCGTCATTTCTGCCCGGACTCCTATTTGACGGGGTTGTTGTGCTTGCGGCTTTAGGCACTGGCAGGGTGTTGGGGCGGCGGATTCTGTCCGGTTGTGAACTTTATTCATTTAGTTCTATGGTGGTATATTATCCTACTGCTAATTAGGATCTTAACTTATATCTCTCCACCCAGAATTGGCAATTGGAGTTCTTGGCATTAGTTTAGCATACTCGTTTAAAAATATTTTTTTTTGGGGGGTTACAGAATATTGCTCAATATTACTGCATTTAGATGTGGATGTAGTTGGGTGGTACTATGAACCCCCAAAGTAAACGCGCTCGCCCTCAGGTGCCAATGGTTTCACCCCCATCGTAGCAGAGGAAAATTGATAGTTTTTTTCTGACTCTAAACAGATATGGGCCTTTGGAGGATGGGAGTTTGATGAGTAATGCACTGATTTCCCCAGATGATGATGGCCACCTTAATACGAGCCAGAAGATGGATAAGTTCCTGGGCAAAGCTCAGGTGGGGATGAGAAACAGGGGGGTAGAGAATCTTGTTAATTTGAAAAGCAGCATGGGGAGGCCATTGGGTGGGAATTGGGAAGAGATCTGTGTTAGCAGATCTTTAACAGCACCCCTGTTTAACCCACAGACTAATCAAATAGGTTCCACAGTGGAATGACTGGCTGAGCACATACTTCTTACAGCTCAGATGGTACAATATATGTTTTCCCAATTAAATACCCTGTCCCTTAAGGTCAGTGAATTGTCTGGCCTGTTGACCAGAGACCGAAGAAGGAAAAATAAGGTTACAACAGGCCCCTTTCCTCCTTCACCTATAGCTGGCAGTGAAGGGAGAAACGGGGCAATAGTGGCCAGCCGTAACTAACCATGGATAATATCCTGATGACTGAAAATGTGGATGTGCATGGGAAGATAACCTTAAAATCTTACCAGAGGGCTAACAATAAATGAGCATTACATATTAAACCTACCCCTTGTGGCAATCTTCCACATTGGAGCTCTGCATTCGAAGCTGCGGAGCACCTAAGAGTGGTAACTCATTTTCCCATTATCAGTAGAGATATCCAACAAGTAGATTTGATTGACTCTACCAGGATACAGAGAGGTATTATGAATCATTTTGCACACAAGAGAATAGTGAGTGTTATTATGCAAAAGAAAGATGCCCTTGCTTGATGTGATGTTTATCCTTCGTATATATACCGTAGCATTGATCAGGAAGAAAATATTCAGCCTATGGCTTCACACCCAGTTACGGCGAGACTTGTGGAAATGGGTCACAAGGAATATTCAACAACAATTCCCATTGTCCCCTCTGGTGGACTTGGTTACCCCTGTAGATCAGACAGAGGAGATGGAGGTACAGATGGAGAAACAGGACCAGTTAAATAATCTACAGACTGATGGGACACAGAGAGAGGGCTTGGATAATAAATTACCAGCTATTAATCCCAGCACTTTGCTCAATAAATTATCTGCCCTCTATAATAATATATAGAGAGAGATCTTATACAAAAGAGGATATTCCCTCTAGTCATAATAGTAGCCGAATGCTCAAGGGAATGGGACCTGCTCAAGAAGTTAATTCTATCCCTGAACCCATTAGTCAGCCCAGGAGCTGTCTGATGTCCATAGCTCCCCTTAGTACACATATGGCGATACTAGTAACTTCTACCCCCTCGAGAGTGGAAAGTGTTCATCTTTTAGGTATCTGTTTGTCCGATACCATAATAGAAGAGGCCCCTCATTCGTGTATGCCAGCCCTGGAAAGTCCTGTGCGGTCGGTTGGGCAGCCCTCAGTGTACCAGTTCCCTTCCCTAATTCAGTCAGCACAGGAGGTTAAGTCCACAGCCTGTACATTGGATAAGGTAGACTGACTTGGGTCTAATAAAGAGGATAGGGCTCTGAAAATGGTATCCTGGAATATTGCTGGATGGGTGTCTAAGATTAAGAACCCTGAATTTGGGTCATATCTCTGTCAGTTTGATATAATTTGCTTACAGGAAATGTGGTTCATGTTAGATTCAATAGATATGGGGTTTTTTGATACTTGGACCATTCCAGCTACATGTGATGCGGGGAGGGTCCCCCTAAGGGCAGATTAGTGATCATGCTTTCTACGGATGCTGACATAAAGTCTGTGGTGAGTCTGTGGTGTTTCCTGGGTATAATATAATGGCTGTTTGTCTAACTCTGATGACATGGCACACTTCTGATTAATTGCTGATTAATGCCTATAAACCCCCTGCTAACCAAGTTCCAACTTTTTGGCAAACTTTGAGAAGTGAGATCTTGGACCATCAGGTTATATACCCGGATGATGGCCTGATCATTGTGGGAGACTTCAATGCTCGTATAGGGGCCAATGTTTATGATATTCTAGTTAGCTTAGAACTTGGCAGTATGGAAAACTCTCTGGGCGATCATAATATGGACAGAAACTCACAGGACTTTAAAATAAATCAGGCTGGGTGGGATTTATACACCCTCACTCTGGACATGGCACTGAAGATCCTGAATGGAAATAGTGATGGAGATGAGAGAGGGATCTGGACCTATGTGGGTCCTGTCAGAAGTAGTGTGTTGGATTTCGCCCTCCTCTCCCCAGACTTGATTGAATATTTGAGATATTTCCAAGTGGGGGAGCAGATTTTGCTTCAGATGCTCTCATATATCGGGGGACTATTTGGCCAATAAAAATGTAAGGGAAGTCAATCATGGAATAACAATAGTATGTAACATATGCTCGTCTAATCAGATAGAAACTATTGTTATCTTTTTGCACAGCCTGAAATGGTGGGCTTGGGTACCCAGTTGATAGAAGCCACAGAGCTGGAAGCTGCTCTGAGCACATGCTCCCAGCTGCTGGGCTTGCTGAAAATGATACTTACCTCATGTTTATAAAGCCAGGACTAGAGAACCCAAGCAAAACAGTGTATGGTGGGATTGGGATGCAGAGCTGCCATGACCGTTTTAAGGACTGCTATTTGAAAATTTCAATCAGCTCATGGACCACTTCATCTTGATAATTACAGAGTATTAAGGAAGCAATATAAAATGTTGCTATCAAAGAAGAAAGATGATTTCTTTATATATCAATGGAGGGTATTGCAGGAGTCTGGTTTTTGGAGGCTGGTTAATAATGTTGGGAATCAGGAATATTCAATGCAACTTTGTAAGATCCCCTCTTTAACCTGAGTGGAACATTTTGCAAGATTATTCGAGGATCACAGTATAGAACTTAGGAGTGATGCTGCTGTGGATAGTGATTTACCCTACAGGGAACTGGTGGACCCCTCTGAAGTAGGGAAAGCTATTGATAATTTAAAAAGAGGTGAAGCTGAGGGACCTGATTATATACCAGGTGAGGTATATTAATTGCTCCAGAACTGGGGATTGGGTGCTATCGCCCATCTATTTTCTTTAATTAATATGGCCGTTGCAATACCGGAGGCAGGGAAATCTTGTACGGTGGTGCCAATTTTTAAGAAGGGAGATAGATCTGACCTCCAAAATTACAGACCAATTAGTCTGTTATGTGTAATTTCTAAAATCTATGCTAGATTGCTATTAAATCAGCTTCAGCTTTGGTTCTGGCTGATGAGCAAGTGGGCTTTCGGTTCAACTGTTCTACAATTGATCAAGTCTTTGTGCTCCATCATATTATTAGTAAATATCAGAGGTGCAAACACAAGATATATATGGCTTTTATAGATCTTTCATCTGCGTTGGACGTGATATGCAGAACTAAACTGTGGATTGAGCTTGCCAGACTATAGATAAGCACCTACTGCCTCTGATCAAGTCTCCTTACTCAGGTACTTCCCTGAGAGTGAGAATGCCCCCAAATGGCACCTTGTCCAATATGGTCCAGACCTTTCGTGGGGTTCGGCAGGGCTGTCTCCTGGCTCCAACACTATTCAACATCTATGTGAACTCTCTAATCCTTGACCATTGTGACCCAAGGAATTAACATCCTCTTCGCATTGGCTCCAGGAAAATCTATATGCTAATGTATGCAGATGACATGTTCTTGGTATCTCTTAGTAAATGTGGATTAAGTAGATAATTGATAGATTTTGGAGTCAGATGCAGAGAGAAGAATCTTCCTATAAATTATAATAAAACTAAAATAATGGTTGTGGCAAAAGGTTTTAAGAAATATGGATGGGAATTATAGGGCCATAAACTGGAGCAGTTGAGAACCTTTATATTTAAAGGTTGGAATCATTTTAGTAGACAATGGTGTCTGGCTAGCCCATTTGTGGACTATAAAGGCTAAGGCCCAATCAGAGTCATTTGCCATACAGCGTTTTTTCTATCGTTATGGTCAGTGATGCCTTGGTGCAGTATATAAATTCTTTGAGGCCAAAGTAATAGCAAAATTACTGTATGGGGTCCTAATTTGGGGATACGACCTCAAGGTCTTGACAATATTGCCTCCATTAATTAATAAATTTTGGAAGCAGATTCTGAGGCTCCCTGTGTCCACAAACTCTGCCATGACAACATTGGAACTGGGTGGTTATTCCCTGAATGCAAGTATAGAACTACGCTTTGTTAAATTCTGGGCAAGACAGAGAGATACCTCGGATACTGATTTAGTGACTCTGGCTTTAAAGGAGAAGCAGCTGGATCAGGAAGCTGGCGGAGATCTGTGGTAGAGGGAAGTTAATCAGCGACTGGCTTCCCTCGGTTTCTCGGAATTAGGACTACGGGACTATACTAGTAAATATGTAGTTACACTATTAAAACAGAGGATCTGTGACATTGATAGACAGACCCTAAGGGTCTCAGCAGCTCATGATAGAACTTCCCCTTTTTATCAATCTTTTATACCACCTCAGGGAGGGGCTCCCTATATCTACTCTCTTATCGACCCTAAGCTGAGATATGGTTTCACTAGATTGAGGTCTCAATCAATGCTTAAGGCTGTTTTGCTTGGGAGATATCAGGGGATCCCATATGCCAAGTGGGTCTGCCCCTGTGGAGGAGTGTGTGAAGATTTGGGACATTATTTAATAACCTGTCCCCTATACGATACAGTTAAGGGCCGCCATTGGATGGGATGCTGACCGACCTAAAATTCAGCAGCTAATCTATTTATTGGGTGGGTGATCTGTGCATGCATCTAAGCTAGCCGCTGGAAGCTGCCTAGGCTCCACTTCCCCCAGCTCAAAAAGCTAGCCAAAACACCATATAAAAAAAGAAATAAAACCCAAACTGACCGGAGATGGCTGGGAGAAATAAACCTTGGCAAAAATTAATGCAGGTGAATGCCCTGGAGCAGTTCTGTCACAAGAGCCAAACCACTGAGACAAAGCAAACGGGAGAGACCTACAGCAAGGGGAAAAAAATGTCAGTGGCAGAGCGGGAAGCTGAAATTGACCAGGCCTCATCAGGCTAAGAAGGTGAGGAAGGAGAGGGGTCAAGCTCATTAAAAAAGCTGCTCGGGCAGATGAAAGAGGAGCTTAAAGATGAAATGTGGCAGATTAAATCTGCAGTGGAAGCAGGCAGCAAAAAGCTGGAGGGGATGGCAAAGAGGGTAGAGGCAGCTGAAGAAAGAATTTCTGAGCTTGAAGATCACTCCCTAACCACATAGGAACAGCTGAATAAATTGAAAGGGGAAACTGTCTTTCTATTAGCAAAGTGTGAAGATCTTGAGAATTGTTCACGCAGAGGGACTCTGAGGATCAATGGGATAAAAGAGGCAGGAGGGACAGAAAAGATAAATGAGACAATTTGGGCTTTATTGAAGGAAAATTTTCCTGAGCAGGTGCATTTCCATGCTGCCATAATAGACAGGGCCCACAGAACAGGACGCCCTCCACAAAAGTCCACAGACCCACCTCGTCCAATATTGGTGAAATTCATGAGTCATAATATTAAGGAAGAAATTCTAAGAGCTGCAATATAGCAATAGGGCAGGTAAGGCCCTGGCTAGACTAGTTAAAGCAAGGCAAAGGAAAGCACATATAGCTAGGGTGATTGATAAAAATAAGAAATGCTGTACTGAGCTCCCCCAGATAAAGCAGACATTTTTAGATTAATATAAAAAAAAATATTCTACACAAAATCCAAATGAGACAGAAATAAGGGAGTTTTTAGAGCGAGTAGAGGTACCTAGAGTAAATATAGATCAAGTGGCTTACCAAAATGCCCCAATTACGGAAAAAGAAGTTCAGGAGGCAATAATAGCTTCAAAAAACAACAAGGCCTCTGGACCGGACGGATTCCTGAATGAATTCTACAAAACCTTTGCAATGATACTAGGGCCACATCTCACAATAGTATATAATAACATCTTAAGAGAAAGGGAAATGCCACAGAATTTTTATAATGCAGCAATCACGCTGATCTCTAAGCCAGGTAGGGACCTGGATCAGTGCAGCAGCTATCGTCCCATCTCCCTGCTGAATACAGATTTTAAAATCTTTTCTAAAATATTAGCAGACAGACTCAAAGCGATAAGTGGAGAAATTATACATATAAATCAAACGGGATTCATTCCGGCAAGGCAAGGAAGGGACAACATCCGGAAGGCAATCAATGTGTTCTATGCTCTAAACAAACAGCAAAAACCTGCCATGGTAATTTCAGCTGATGGGGAGAAGGCATTTGATTTTGTGGAGCCAAAGTTTTTATTTGAGGCCCTGGGGAAGATGAGCGTGGAAGGTAATTTTCTGAGATGGCTCAGGGCTATCTACGAGAAACTGCAATCCAGTCTATTAATTAATGGAGAGCTCTCAGAGCCTTTTCGGCTGCAGAGAGGGACTAGACAGGGTTGTCCCCTGTCTCCCCTATTGTTCAATATGGTCCTGGAAGTTTTGGTGGCAGCAATTCGACAGAATGAGAAAATAGAAGGGGTAAAAATAGTGGGACAAGAAACAAAGCTTTCATTGTATGTGGATGATTTACTGGTATATATAACGAACCCTGAGGAGTCACTTCCGGAACTGATGAGGGTGATGGAAAAATTTGGGAAAATCTCTGGCTACTCGATTAACAAAGAAAAATCCTTTGCGTTAGTGTTCAGAAAGGGGTCTGAACAGGAGGAACAGCTAAAAAAAATATCACCATTCCCAATAAGTGAGTCAGGATTGAAATATTTGGGGGTAAATTTAACCAAAAACACATAAAAATTATACTCTGCTAATTTCCTGCCCTTATTTAAAAAACTGAAGGAAGAAGTACAGCCATGGAAAAATCTTATGGTGTCGTGGCTAGGGAAGATTAATCTATATAAAATGATAGTCCTCCCCAAACTTTTATATAAACTGATGGCTATCCCGATCCAGCTCCCAACTTCTTTTTTTAAATTAAGTGATGAGCTCCTGCAGGATATTAGTCTGGAACAGGAAAAAAAACTAGGATAAAGAAATAGGTACTAGTATAACTAAAAGAGAAAGGGGGCTTAAACGTCCCTGACATAAAGTTATACCATATGGCAGCATCATTGGTGGTGCTTTATGATTGGTACCATGATGCAAAGGCCCCTGAGTGGGCTATTCTGGAAAAGGAAATCTTGGGGGTGCAGTCATTAAAGGATCTGATTGTAGATCATGGTAAGGTGCCCAGAGAAATAAAAGTAGACCATCCTTTTATAGGAAATCTGATTAAGAACTGGGAAAGCATAAAGAAAAAAATGGGGTTGACAGGGGAGCTCTCCCCCTTCACACCAATTGACTCTAAAAAAAGCCTGCAGGGGGAACACCTTTACCACCTACCTGCTTTGTTGCTGCTGCGGGGGGG
>QEPC01007066.1:1715433-1735668 GCA_003113815.1 Sphenodon punctatus
ATATTTTAAAATGAATTTTAAATGTTTTATTGTGATTGTTGGAAGCCGCCCCGAGCTGCGTTGCAGGAGGGGGCGGGGTATAAATTTGCCAAAATAAATAAAAAATAAATAAATAAATAAGGGAACGGAGCATAGCCCCGGGTATTTTCTTTAAAGAAAAGGGGCATAACCAGAATGGAACAATTATACAGGGTAGGGGAATTTATATCACCACAAAGGTTAAAAGATCTGATGCAAGAGAAAGTTAATATTTTTCAATATTTACAGTTGAAGGGGATGACCATCTCACCAATGAATAGGGCAAGCTTAAACAGAGAACCTCGTAAGATAGAGAAGATTCTATTTAAAAGAAACAAAGCCCCAGGTAGATTAGGAAGAATATATAAGGAACTTAAAGAAATATTTTATGGCTCCTCGGTAGAATATATAAAGAAATGGAGAAAGGAGTTAAATATTCCCCTAGAGCAGGAGGAGGAAAAGAAAATATGGTGTCATAGGAATAAATGTGTGATCTCCCTGGAGGTCAGGGAATTTCAGATCAAGTTAATTACCAGATACTACCTGACACCGGAGAGAATGAAATTTGCGGACCCAGGTGGCAGAGGTTCATGCTGGAGGGGATGTGGTGAGATAGGAAGTTATAAGCATTGTTGGTGGGATTGTGTGAAGGTACAACTCTTCTGGAGTAAGGTCTGGAAACTAATTAATAAAGTAGCGGGGAAGGTGGTTCCTTTCAGGCTGGAAACAGCTTTGTTGGGTCTATATCCTAATACAAACTGTATGAAGTTATGTCAGAACTCATGTAAGATCATTTGTCTAGCAGCCATAAACATCATAGCTAGGCATTGGAGATCGCTAGAGGATATCTCTATGAAGGAACTGTTTCACAGAATATGGTACATGTACACCACGGAGGGATTTCATGCGGATCTTCACAATAGGATGCAGGACTTTGAAAAAATTTGGGCACATGTTATACTAGCCGTGGATGAGAAGAAATGGACAAGAACAAACATCAAGGATATCTAGCTGCAAGAAAACAAGTTGAACTTTATTGAAATCTGCAACAGTGGTACATCTCAGGGATGTTAATGGGGAACCTATGCTTTCTGTCTCATTTTTGTTCAATGTATAGGGTAAGAGTATTGTTGGATAAAACCATATGACCAGTGAAGATTAATAGGCTAAAATGTATGTGAAGGTTTACTTCTGGTTGCTTCTTGATGTATTTTATTATGCAAAAATTAAAGTTATATAAAAATAAAAAAATAAAAATAAAAATCTATTTATTGGGTGACAAGGATCCCTTAAAAACTAAACTGGTGGCCATTTTTCCGTTAAGAATCGTAAGCATCTGAAGAAAGTAGCATCTTAATGTGGTCCCTCATTCATGAAGGTGATTGAGAGTATTCTGCTGGACTTTTGGGGGGGCTGATGGAGGTGAGGTATATGATCTGGTGTGGAGATAGGAGGGTCCTGGGTGGATGTATACTTGACATTCCATGGGGTTAGATGTCAGGTAGGCATAGGGCTGGTTGTTCCAGATAAGTAAGATGTTGTGGGTGTCTGTTTTAAAATTTATATTTTATTTTTATTGATGTGCTGATGTTTGTATTTGTGTTTTGTGATTTTAATCGGGATATTTTTCCCTTTTCTCCTGTAAGGGCCATGTGGCTAACAACAAATAAACTACTTACTTACTACTTAACTATCATAGGCTGCTCTCACCCCCAGCTGCACAGCTGATTGATAAGGCTCTTGCCCTGTAGTAACCCAAAGCAGGCTGGAAGGTGAGGGCCCCGCCAGCCAGGACTGCCCCTGTCCTCAGATGAGTTGCTCCTCCCCCCATCCTGGGCCTTGCGCCAAACCTGACCACCCATGCTCTTGGTTTGCTCTTGGCTCTGCCTCTTAGGGAAACGTCTTCCTTCAGACCCCTAACAACTGTTAAACCAACTACCTGGACCCTGCCACAGCAAACTGCCAGCCTATGCTTGGCTGGTTTCGCTCCCCCCTCTGATCCAATAGTTGCACTAACTTCACTTTCAATACTCCAAGATACATATGGACTCCCATGTCAAACAGGTGCACCCCGTCTCATTCCAATAAAGCTCAGGCTTCGAGAACCGAATCTCCTTATGTGCAATGCAGTCACCACCCCCAGCTAACACTAGATTGCCTACTTCCTTATTAATTTTCTTTCTGACTCTGTCAACCTTCCCTGGTGAGACTGCATCATGCCATCTGATCCTCTCTATCATGTGCGTCCAGATGAACCTTGTGCGAGGCAAAAGTTTTTGTGCCTCCACCCAATCTCATTTAATCCTAACTACTAACTGCAACCTGGGGGGGTTGGGTAGATTATTCTCCCCCAGATGAACAACAATAAACTGTGGATGTCATCCACTAGCTATCCTATGTAGGAGGGGCATGAGCTGTTCCCAACACATGCCACTCCTGGCTCGCAACACTATCTCTGCCTTTTCACCCAGCCCAAGCTGCATGCCCCAATGGGATCTGCCCGCTGCCTTGGCAGCCCAGTGTAGGATGCTGGGGCCCACGATCTACACCAGCTTATGCTATGCACCACTAACCAAAGTTTACTTACTCATGTAACAAGCGGACATACGTAAGGAAGACAGTTGAGCTCCAACTACCAATGTCGCAGATGCGGGACTCTGGGAAACCTTCAGCCGCAGCTAAACTAGCTGCTCCAATTCTAAATGAGTGGGACCCATATCTGTGGCTTGGCAAGTGGTTCTGACCAAGACACATATGCATCACTGCCGTGAACTGGCGCCTGGTGAGAAGTGAACCATCGGCATGAATAAAAAATTGACCCGAGATGCCAGTTCGGATATGCAGGTATCTGTGCACTGCTACAACAAGGCAAAGGGATGGGGACCCTGTCCTATGGAGGTTAATAAGGTGGCCTTTACCTCTTTGGTCGGTTTTGGAGTAACGAAGAATGATTTGGATCAAATCATCCCATACTTGAATATCCTGGACTCTGACTACTCTATCGGACGTGGACCTACGGGATTCAGCAACCAGCTCACTTACCTGAAAAGCACCATAGAAAGCCAGCTTAAATGACACAATAAAATGACATGCCTCTCTCTGGTTAAAACAGACTCAGGTCAGTGTGGCAACCAACCTGTCAAGGAAAGATGCTGTTATGGGCAGCAGCTGTGCATCGCAGGCTTGACCCCTATCCCTGGACCAGCCCTCTATAAGTATATGCATTAAAAAACTGCCATGGTGGGGGCTTGCCCACTAATTTACTAAAGAAGGTAATGGCCGACACCTTGCTGGCAATGGTGCCCAGCGCAAGACCCCGTTGCCTAAGTGCGATGGCAAACCTAATGACATGGTGCTCAGGGATAGGAAAGATCGTGGGCCATCCTTGACTGACCCTAAATGCCTGGAATTACTTAAACACCCTCCCATAGGACAGGCAGGTAGACCTCACTAGTGAACCCTAAACAGTCTGGAATATTTCATTTATTTATTTATTTATTTTGTAAATTTTTACCCCACCCCTCCTGCCATCAGCTCGGGGCGGCTTCCATACATTAAAACAATAAAATCAATTAAAAGCATAAATATTATAAAATATTAAAACAGGGCTAGATACAGTCATAAAACCAAAAATAGGTGGGGGAGCTAAAAAACCCACCCTACTCACCCACCCTCCCAAAGGCCTGGGAAAACAGCCAGGTCTTACAATTTTGCCGGAATGTTAGCAGGCTAGGGGCCAGGTGAGCTTTCTCCGGAAGGGAGTTCCATAGCCGCGGCCACACTACCGAGAATGCCCTCTCCATTGTGGGCCCCCGTTTAACACGGGGGACCTCCAAGAAGGCACCCCCGGAAGACCGCAGGAGTCGCTCTGGGACGCGGAGGGCGAGGCGGTCCCTAAGGTATGAAGGGCCGAGACCATGTAGGGCTTTATAGGTCATCACCAGCACCTTGAACTTGGCTCGGCACGCTATTGGCAGCCAGTGTAGAGCTCGGAACACAGGTATAATGTGCTCCCGGCGGCCCGTCCCCGTAAGAAGACGAGCCTCCGCATTCTGCACTAGATGCAGCCTCCAAACCAAGCACAAGAGAAGCCCCACGTAGAGCGTGTGGCAGTAGTCGAGCCTCGAGGTGACGAAGGCATGGATGAGGGAGGCCAGGTCCGGGCCGGAGACGTACGGACGCAGCCTCCGCACCAGATACAACTGGCGAAAGGCAGCCTTCGCGACTGCCTCCACCTGCCGCTCCAGGCGCAGGTCCGCATCCAGTATCACCCCCAGACTCCGAACCTGCTGAGCTATAGGAGGGCGAACCCCCCCAACCAGGGGGGCCACCACCCCCTTCGCTCTCCCCACCAACATCACCTCCGTCTTATCGGGGTTAAGCTTCAGTCTGCTCAGCCGCATCCACTCCGCCACGGCCTCCAAACATTGGGAAAGCAACGAGATAGCAGGGTCTGGGTCAGTAGAAAAAGAGAGGTACAGCTGAGTATCATCAGCATACTGGTGACATCGCACCCCGAACCTTCTCACGACCTCCCCCAAGGGCTGCATATAGATGTTAAACAACAGCGGAGACAAGATCGAACCCTGCGGAACGCCACACGGTAAAGCGCGGGGGCACGATGTCTCCTCCCCCAACACTACCCGTTGGCTCCTCCCCGAGAGGAATGAGCGGAACCATTCAAGAACGGTCCCGCCCAGACCCCCCAGGTCACGCAGTCGCCTCAGCAGCAGCCCATGGTCCACGGTGTCAAAAGCGGCCGAGAGATCTAGCAGGATGAGAAATGTTGAACATCCTGCATCCATCTCCCGGCGGAGGTCGTCTACCAAGGCCACCAACGCCGTCTCGGTGCCATAGCCGGGGCGGAACCCAGATTGAAAAGGGTCTAGGAACCCGATGCTATCCAGATGCACCTGGAGCTGGAGCGCCACTGCCCGCTCAATAACCTTCCCTAAAAAGGGAAGGTTAGAGACAGGTCGGTAGCTGGCGAGCGCGTCTACGTCCAACGATGGTTTTTTCAGCAGGGGGCGCACCACAGCCTCTTTTAAGCAAGGCGACAACCTCCCCTGCCGAAGGGACGCATTCACTACCCTCGCCAGCACCGTCCCCAACGTCTCCCTGGAAGCTTTCACTAACCAGGATGGGCACGGATCCTGTTCACAACACGTGGCCCTCACAGACGCCAGGACACCCACCGCATCGGCCGGCTTCACTTCCTGAAACTCTCCCCACGAAGCTGGACCAGACAGAACCTCCGTCCCCCCGCACTCTTCCCCTACTGCCATCAATCCAGCATCAAAGTCGGTCTGAATCCGAGCAATCTTGTCTGCGAAGTAGTTGACAAACTCCTCACAGCAGGCCTGGGACACGTCCCCATCAAGGCGGAGGGAGGCCGGACTAACCAGCCGCTGCACCACCCGAAACAGCTCCGCCGGGCATGACTTCACAGATGCTATGAGGACAGCAAGGAACTCCTTCCTTGCCATCCTCACAGCCTCAACATAGGACCGCAAATGGGCCCTATGGAGAAGACAGTCGGAGTCAGGTCGAGTCCGACGCCAGCGTCGCTCTAGCCTCCTGCCTACACGCTTCATACACCGCAGTCCCTCAGTAAACCAAGGGGTCCTGCGGTGATGAGACCAAGGCAGAAGGTGTCTCGGAGCCACCCTGTCAATAAAAATAAATTAAGTTATCTGACTTCTTTCGCTGAACTTTTGCACTTTTCATACTGGGTTCCCGATCTCAATCTCAGGAAACTGAGATTCTTGTATCAATGGAGCTAATTTTATTTCCACTAAGGATCTGGTTTTCAGTGCTCAGCTGCAGTTATAAGTAGTTTAACAAAGTAATGTTAATTTTAATTATCTTTTAAATCTCCCTCTTTTACATATTAAATTGATACTGAAACAAACTCTGAAGCCACTTAAATCTTCTGGACTGGTGGAGTTTTCAGACTTCAGAAATCTGCAGGAGCATTTATCTACTTGTCTTTAAAATATATCTGTTTCACAAACTCCTTATCTTTACGGTCAAGGTTCTCCATGACCTTGTTACTTCCTATATTTATGTCCACATTTCCTATTAAGTTCTCAGAACTTTACTCCTCCCCTGACATCACTCACACCTGACTCCAGGTCTCCTTATTCCCAAATGGTCTTTCCCCTTCCCCCCATTCTGCCCCCCGATACTGTGAACTCCCTCCCTAACACTTACACTCCTAAACCTCTCTCTTCCATCAATCTTCCATACATTACTTAGCTCTACACTCCCACTGACTGCTCACTCATATACTTCTACTATCCTTTCATTAGTATCTTCTTCTCTACTCTAACTAAACTAAGAGCACATGCACCTACAACTTTCCAACTTCAAGAATGTATTCCTGTGTCTTTCCAAGTTTCTCTCTCTCATGTGTCCACAACTGTATCCATCCTAGATTATCTATCTATCTATCTATCTATCTATCTATCTATCTATCTATCTATCTATCTATCTATCAAAAACAACAATGTGAAGCATTCCAGGCTCTAGTATATACAAATTGTGCTTAAGAATACAGTTTGAAACAAAAAATACAACAGCAACATAATAAACAAATATTAGACTTCAAAAGAAACAACAGGTACAACAGTAGCAATAAACTTTTACTGATATTGCATTAACCTTACGAGTTTGCCTGTTTGCGGTTTGTCCAAGCATACTCCTAAAGTTCTCTGGGAACATGCTGGGAAATGTAGCCCAGCTTGCTCCCAGACAGCATTGGTGTCTGGGAGCAAGCTGGGCTATATTTCCCAGCATGCTCCCAGAGAGCTTTACCTCATTCAAAAGAGGCAACATCCAGAGCAGCGCGATTGACTGCTGCAGTGTGAGGCAGAGTCCAGACAGCAGTGTGTCTTTTAGGTGAGTCAGTGGCACCCACTTTCCTCCCTTCCCTGCCCCCACAGTGCCCTATTTCCTAAAACCCCTCCCTTGCCTGGTCTGTGTTTGTGGCCACACTACCCTGTGCCCCACCTGCTGCACTTGGCCCCTCCAAATTCCAAGTATTCTCCGAGATCCGAGGAATGACTTGAACACTTAAGACTGGTACTTAGAACTTCAGAAATACTTAAGATTTTTTTTTTAATATTCAGAACAGCCCAACCAGAGACAGTCCTGTCAGAAGTTCTCTCAGCACCTAAGTTGGTATGGGTTATTATAAATGGAAAATTGGTTGGCAAATCAAAAAACTGGCAACTTTGTAATGGTAATACCTGGTATTTCAAGTGATCGGGTACCAATTGGGCACCCAACAGGCTACCCATAATTTGGGGATAATACCAATGCACAGCAAATTAACTACCCATTTCAGCTTTATACAGGGTAAATCAGAAACAAAATCTTTGTTCAGCTGGAGTCCACAGGTATAAACCATGGCATCTGAAAATCAGAAATAAAATCTTTGTTCAGCTGGAGTCCACAGGTATAAACCATGGCACCTTTCATTCAAGTAAGAGCCCCTCCTTTCTCATTGGGGAACAGTGAGCATAGAAGAGCTGAAGCCTGCAGAGAGTCCCTTGAATTTTATTGTGAACATGAATTATACCCCTCAGCACTTCCAGAACTGGGATCCTTAACACAACACTGCTGGTTTTGTACAATCTCTGAGCAGTTAATTCCTCCATATATTATGCTGGAGGGAGTTATTCAATCTGTAACCATATATGATTTTTTTTTAAAAACCCACCTGTCTAATAGATGTCAATTGTTAAGAACTAGAGACATTCCAATAGTGCAAAGTGGTTTCTTAGGTGAAGGGAGCATTGTTATCATAATGCACTCAAAGGAATAGAAATGATTCATGAGTTGTGCATTAAAATGAATATATTCCTGATAGCATTTCTTGAATTTCTCCATTAAGCTGAAGAAACAGAACAATTTAGACAATATCTGGTCCAAAATTAAACCCAGGTCCAATGTAGAATAAAATATAAATTAACTGAGGTACAAAAAGTGTTGCTATTTTTCTCATGTCATGCTGGGGCCTTATCATGAAAATCTGTGGGACTGAACATGCCACAATAAACTCAATCTACTATTCTTTAGTTAGAGGTTTAACGATCATGGAGAAAGATCCTGCTTTAACATATTCAAGTAAAAGAACTAGAGCATTCTACATTAATGATCCAGGATTTATAGCAGGGATACTGCAATATTTGAAACTAGCACTAAAAAAACATTCACACTTCAGCACACTTTAATGAGACACAAGAGGCATAATGAAGCCAAGGGCATAAGTAAACTGAGTGGCAAAGATTGGTGAATCCCCAAACCTGCAACTTCCCCCTACCAGCAAATGACACCCCTGAGCAGACACATATCCTATCCTCCTTCCAAAGCCAACAAGTTCCCTTCGCCGCCGAAATGGCGGCGACAGGTTATTGTCGCGCCCCTCCTCCCCGTCTCCAAGACAAGACCGGGAATGCGGCCATGGCGAAGGGGCTAGTTAGCAAGCCCTTCGCCTGTGCAGAGGTTGCTGGGCAACCGTCCTGTAAGTGAGGCCGTGCATGCGCACCTCATTGGACCTTGAGGACTCCGCCCTTGTTAGAAGGGGCGGTCCTCTGTGAAGCCGCGTGGCGGCAGTTGGATCGGGTCTGTCGGAGAGTCAGCAGCGACGCAGTTTCGCTGCTGAATCTCGGGCCTAGGGAGGGTCTCCCCGCGCGAGTCAGACCATGCCGGCTGCATGGGGCGCACAAAGAAGAAGGGCGGGGGGGCAAGTAAAAGAGTGGCGGCCGCCCGGGATCGGGGAGCCGCGGAAGATGCAAACCCCAGACAGGAAAGTGAAGGGGGCAGGGGTGGTGAGCCCCTCCCCCCCTTCCAGGGCGGATATGTTAGAGCGGCTCATGCTGTGCGAGGCTTTGCTAGGGGCCCGCAGACGCCCCATGGAGCTGGCAAGCCCGTCGGGGCCGAGCGAGGTATCGGGGCCCGCTGGGGGAATTCCCATAGGGGGGGCAGAGGCAATAGAGTCCAGGGGGGAACCCCTGGAGGAGCGGGGTAGAAGAAAAAGGGTGGTGTCCCCACCAGCCCGGTACCCGGGATGAGTCCCCCCCACTGCGAGGGGCTGGGGAAAGGCCATGTGAACAGGGGCGAGCAGGGTATTCAAGGCAGGAAGCCCAAAGTGATGGTGAGGGCACGTGGACCCAGGGGACAGCGACGGGGGGAGGCCTGCTTCCACAGGCTATGTTCCTCAGGGTTTCTGGCACGGGAGTACCTAGCGGAGTGCAGAGGGGGAGGCCGGTGGATAACCATGGGGTGCGAGGGCTGGCCCAATTCTATGATCAGGGAGCCCAATGGCTGCCTACCTCACGAATGGTGGACCAGGCCTCTCAGGCAGGGGGCATGGCGCCCCCTGGTGTCTCTAATTTTACCCTGCAGGATCAATCACCCCCCACCAGCCGAAGGAGGATTGGAACAATGGAGGAGGATGAAGAGGCTGGGAACCAGGAGATTTGGAGAAGGATCCTGGCCATAGAGCAAGAACTGAGTGGCGAGAACAGGAACCCACCAGCAAGCACTTCTCAGGGCGCGAGTGGGCGGACGTGGACCCAAGAGAGTGGAGTGGCAGGTGAGTCGAGTACTAGGGGCGTGGAAGGAGGAACCCGGAGTGGGAACTTGGGAATGGCAGGAAACAGGACAGGCGGAAGGGATGGAGGTAGCCTCCAAGGGCAAAGAACAGCAATGCCCCACGGGGGGCAAATTGACGACATAGCTGGGGCGCAAAGTAGTGTAGGGGCAAGATCACCCCCAGCAAACGTGACACCGCAGTTGGTGTCCTGGAAAGGGGCATGGGTTTGGATGACCCCGGCAATTGCACCACAGACAACTTTAGGGGAAGTTAACAACTTAGGGAGCCCTATCCCCCAACACACGCCGCCCATGGACCCTACGGGATCAACCCAAACGGGTGTTGACCAGTTGGGTAAGGAGCAAGGAAAAGAAACAGAGAGAACAGGGGAAGGAAAGCAGGCAGAAAGCCGCCCACCACCACCACCGGGTGGGGCTATTCCTAGTGTAGCGGCCCCCTTTGGAGCACATTTATTGCCGGCCGTGAAAGAAAAGATAATAAAAGGGGAGTATGTGGACATTTACGCCCTCTTATTTAGTGACCCCATTCTAGATCATTCTGAACAAGAAGAAGGGAAGGAAAAGGAAAAATTTAAACGCCCGAAAGCCGATCGCAATTGGGCAAATTGGACATCGGCTTTCGCTGTTTACATGGGTGTTATACTTCAGGCTGACCCCAGTCGAGGCCTGGAGCTCCATAAGTACACGGACATCGTCCGCAGGGCTTATGGAACGGGGCCCGTGGGTGCGTGGTTGAGGTATGATGAGGCGTTTAGACATAGGGCGGCCACCACGCCGGGGCTACGTTGGGATGTGCACGCTCCAGACCTATGGCTGGAGTGTATGGTAGACGTCACTAAGGCTCCCAGGGCAGATAGTGGACACCCTTTGGTTCGGGGTGGTGTAGGTTGGGGGCAAGATTCCTTTCGAGGGGAAGGAAAAAGGGGCGGTCAGAGCCCAGGCCCCTGTTGGGAGTACAATAAGATGGGCCGGTGCAACAGACAGGTTTGTAAATTCCGGCATGCATGTGCAAATTGTGGGGGCGGTCACCCAGAGATCAACTGTTTCCGGCCGAGACAAAAGGGTGGAAAAGGGGGGTACGGCCAAGGGCGGGGACCTGGAAAAGGCGCCCCCTCCTCGGCGGCGGGGACACGTACTGGAAAGGGGTCCGACTCCGGTCAAAATTGACCGTTTAGAGCGATTATTGCGAGAGCACCCTAACAGAACAGAAGTTAGGTTTATAGTAGAAGGTTTTAGACAAGGTTTTGTTATTCCTTCTGATATGGTCGGGCAGCACAGGGTAGTTAGGAACCTTAAATCAATGGAGGGTATGGAAAAATTGGTAAACACAAAGATAGCAAAGGAAGCCATTGAGGGTAGGGTGGCAGGCCCCTTCGATCTCCCTCCCATCTATGGTTTGGTAATATCCCCGTTAGGAATAGTCCCCAAGAAAGCAGAAGGTGAATATCGTTTAATACACCACCTGTCTTACCCTCGGGGTGGTTCTGTCAATGATGCCATCCCGAAGGAACTTTCAACCATTAAGTACGCGTCATTTGACGAAGCAGTGGACAAGGTGAGACTGATGGGAAAAGGTGCACTAATGGCAAAATGCGATGTGAAATCTGCATTCCGTTTGTTGCCAGTGCATCCCAGCAGTTTCCACTTGCTGGGATTCCAGTTCCAAGGACGGTATTATTATGACAGAGCCATGCCAATGGGATGTGCAATCTCTTGCTCTGTGTTTGAGCGATTCAGTACCCTAATAGAGTGGGTGTTTGCCCAAAGGCTTAATGGAGCAGCCGTTTCAAAATACCTCGATGATTTTTTGATAATTGGCCACCCACGGAGCGGTGAATGTGCTGAAGCCTTAAGGGTATTTCAAGGGGTGGCTGCTGAGATCGGGGTCCCCCTGGCTCCTGAAAAAACTGAGGGGCCATCAACAAAGCTAACCTATTTGGGTATTGAACTAGACACAGAGGCAATGTCATCAAGGTTGCCTGTAGATAAACTGGTTGTATTACGGGACAGAATTAACGAGTGTATGGCATCCCGCAAGATTACGGTGCGGGTATTACAATCATTGGTAGGGAGATTGAATTTTGCCTGCCGAGTAGTTGCCCCCGGCAGGGCATTCCTTTCCAGGTTATACGGGAAACTGAGGGGCGAATTGCCCCCTCATTTCCGTATACGGGTCACTGCTGAAATGCGGCAGGACCTCAACGTGTGGCTGACATTCCTCCAAAACTTTAATGGGGTTAGTTTTTGGAGAGAACGGTTGCTCCTGCGAACCGATTTACAGGTTCACTCGGATGCAGCGGGAGGGGCAGGTTTTGGCATCTATTTTAGGCGCCATTGGTGCGCGGCCCCATGGCCACAAGAATGGAGTGAGACTGCAATTACCAGGGACCTCACGTTTTTAGAATTATTTCCTATTGTGGTGGCTGTAATCCTTTGGGCGAAGTTATTTGCAAATAGAACCGTAGTCTTTTGGTGTGACAACTCTGCAGTGGTCCACATCGTGAACTCACTCTCTTCCCGGTCCCAGAGAGTCATGAAGTTGGTCCGGACGTTGGTGTTAGCATGTTTGAAGGATAACATCCTCTTCACAGCGCGGCACGTTCCTGGAATCGATAACGGCATAGCCGATGCCCTGTCTCGATTCCAGATGGATCGTTTCCGCGAGCTGGCACCAGACGCCAGGCACGAGCCGGACCCATTGCCACAAGGAATCTGGAACCTTGGGAACTAGAGATGCAGGCCACAGTCCAAGGGGCACTGGCCCCTCGCACACAGACTGCTTACGGTAGGGCCTTCCGAGAATTCCAGGAATTTAGATCAAGAAAAGGGTGGGAGTTAAGTTTTCCAATCAAGGAACCGGAAGTGATCCAATTTGCCTTATCCCTTCACAAACGAGGATTGTCGGTCAGCACAATATCAGGCAAACTAGCTGCCATCACTTTTGCCAGTAGGCTGAGAGGCTACCCATCCCCAGACAAGGGGTTCTACTTGAAACACATGCTAGAAGCATGGGCAAGAATTCAAAAGCCGGCCGGTAGACAGAGAGCCCCAATAACATCCCCCATTTTAGTTCGGATAGTGGAGAGTCTGCCCGAAGTGTGCTATGACGTTTATGAAACACAACTGTTTCGCACCGTTTATGTGATCATGTATTTTGGTGGCTTCAGGGTCAGTGAAGTAGTGTGTCATTCCCCACATGACACTACACGCGCTGCATTTGGGATTAATGATTTGGAAACAGGGCCAGACAAACTAAAACTAAACCTCCGGCGTTCAAAGACAGATCAAAGGGGGCGGGGCCAAACAGTGGTCCTTTACCAATGCGGCCCCGCGGTAATCTGCCCGGTTAGGCACATGCAGCAATACATAGCCATCCGCCCACGTATCCCTGGCGAGCTATTCATGCACGGGAATGGCGCAGTGGTTACTTCATATCAAGTAACATCTATACTTCGAACCGCACTACGCAAGTTAGGACTCCCACCACAAGATTTCTGCACCCACTCATTTAGGATTGGGGCAGCTACGACTGCTGCGGCAGCCGGGTTACCTGAACCAGCAGTAAAAGCCGTGGGCAGATGGCGGTCTGGGGCATACAAAAAATATGTACGCCCATATCATTAATTGTTTTCTGTTTGTTCCTCAGGGGTCAGGGCAAGCAGGGTAACCCGAGCAGAGGTGTGGATCGTCGGCCACAGCCTTGTACGATGGGCACGTGTTGCAGCTGCGAATTCTGCATGGGGAATCCACTTGGGCCTGGCAGAGAAAATACATATTACCTGGATGGGACGGAGCGGGCTACAATGGAAGCAGCTCCTTCCCATGTTAGGGGCGTTAGGGCACTTACCTCCACCTAAATTACTGGTCATACACTTGGGGGAGAATGATCTTCCGATAAGGAAAGGAGTTAGTTTAATAATAAACATCAAGGAGGATCTGGTAAAAATAAGGGAATTAATGACTGGGACCCACATAGTTTGGACAGAATGTATCCCCAGAGTTAGATGGTTCAAGGCGGTAAAACCGGGAAGGGTGGATAAGACTAGGAAAAATGTGAACAGGGAGGTCAGCAAATGGGTAAGAGGAATAGGGGGATCAATTATTAGGCACACGGGCATTGTTCATACTAGACCAGAATTGTATAGAAACGACGGGGTACACCTCTCAGAATTAGGGAATGAGCTGTATTTAGCTGCATTGGCCAGTCAGTTGGAAAGTTTGTTTGATTGATAGGCAGTGGGGAGCGGGGCGGTTCTTAATAGACCACCCCTTAGTGGCGGGGGTTCAGTATGCCATGATAGGTTTTTAATAGGGAGGTTTAAAAAGTAGCATGAGTCATCTCCTTAAGAGATGGGGAGATGATACACGGTGTAATGCAGGCACGGCATGCACCGTGATCAGGTTCCCTGGGAGTGGCATCTTAACAGGCTCTGCAGGGACAGGCGCTGTCTTCGGACCTGGAGAGATGCTTCACTCCTTACTTGCGCCCGTATGGGGGCGGTTCCCCCTCCTTCGGCCTTGCCCTGTCGAAGGAAGGGATGTTAATGGTTTAGGATACTGCTACCGGAGGGCACATCCGGGCAGTACCAGTTAATAATGTTAGATTAGTCAGCATGGCATACTGTACCCAAATTGCATTGAGCAATCCCCAGCTGCCTTTGTTGTGGTTATGGAATAAAGAGTGCGGCCTGTTTAACACCAAGATACTGTGTCTGTGTCTAATTGGGGGGTGCATCGACAACTGAACCCATTCCTCTTTCTCCAAACCAGTGACCCCTTCCCAAGTCTGTGACTCCTGTAAGCCAGAGATAGGAATCATGTTCCTACCTCCCCAAGTTAACAAACTCCTGTGGCAGGGTGGCTCTCCTGATTGGGAGTAGCCTTGTTTAACTTCTTGGGGAAATTAGCCTTCCTGATCATGAAGGGTAATGTCACTCCAGGACTTGCTCAGAGTTCTTGAGCTATGCTCCTAAAAACCTTATCAGTTTAAGATGGGGTCTCAAATTTGTAGTGGGTGTCCTCTTTTAGGTTGCCTCAATATCCTCCTTTTAGGGGCTTCTCCTGGCAAAACTAGGTCCACTTTTTGAACCAAAATAAAGTCTCTCACAAAGATGCCTGTAAATTAGTTTTCTCCCACCTGGCTCTTTTCAGCTTGTCCTCTTTTTGCTGTAATCTCTGTGGGTTTTGGTTACCAAACTCAGGCCATTTTTAGATGTGTGCGGCGGCGCCCACGCCTGTTTTCCAAAACATCCGACAGTCCGCTTTACACGTGATGCTGCCGCCAAATACATGCATGAGCAGGTGATGCGCATCCATTTACAGCCGCGTATGATTGGCCTCGATCACCGACCCGGTCAGTTCGCGGCCTCAGTGTAGGCTTCACATTCTTAGAGGCTTGGGCTGCTTCTAGCCCTCGTGACTTTGCTGCTCCTAGCAAGCCAGTTTTTGGAGATCTCTGCCCTCTGAAATCCTCAGTAGCTTGCTGTCTACTTCCTCTCTGAAGGCTCAGCTGACTTCCTTTCTCCTTGCTACCAGCTGAAGCTTGCTAGCTCCTTTTATTCACATGTGCAGAATGGCCATGGCAGTCGTTTTGCATATGCATAGAGCCTTTTGAGGTTTTTAAGAATCTTTAGAGGTTTTTGAGAACCCTCAAAAATTCTCTGCAGATGTGCAAAATGACCACCATGGGCACACCTGTGCAGAATGATCAGAACGCCCATGTTGCGCATGCACAAAGTGTTTTTTTTTAATTCTTGAGAATTTGTGAGATTTTTGAAAACCTTGGCAGAATGTGCAAAATCTCCCTAGAGCTGACAGAATCTCACTTATTCTTGAAAGAATGATTTTGTATTCTCATTTCAGCCTGACTCCATGCCAGGGGTGGGCCTGACTTAAATGTGTGTATGTGTGCATGAGCTGCGTGCACCAGTCCACAGTGCTTGAAATCAGTCCCACCATACTAAAGCTATACCATGAGGACAACTTTCAGTCTTAAAAATCTGGGACCTTGTCCTACTAGTCCAAAGTCTACTAATGCTAAACAGATTTGGGGTACCACTGGGTTCAAAAAAAGTAAAAAATAAAATCAATGTAACTTCATATATCACCACGGCGATAGAGTATGCTCATTTGAGCAGGTTAGTGTAGAGACGGTACAGCATATTTTCTTTGAATGCCAGATGTATAGGGAAATAAGGAGAAAATACTTGTCCAAATTGCTTGAAAATTTCCCAGGAAGGACTGAGCTAAATTTATTATGGTACGCCATAAATATGAGGGAATTTATTCCAGCTGCAAGCAAAATACCTAATACAAGCTATCATTATAGGAACTATATTCACGCAATCAAAGGCTTTGGAAAAAGGAGAAGAAATTGATATCGGTTTGATATTGACATGGCACACAAGAGAGTATGTAATGATTAGGAAGAAGGAAGGATTTAAAAGAAATTTGATGTATGACTTACTCTCCATGGGGTTATAACAAGCATCCTTGATATATGATTATTTGATGGAGATTAAGGAGATGATGATATTGATAGTACAAAGTAAGGTAATTGGGAGGGTTGGTTTATGGTTGGCAATTATGGAAACTTAACTTAAACCACTTAGGGACATATGTATAATGGATTGTAGATAGAAGTTCAAGAGAAGTCAATCCAAAGTGTTACACACTGCCCTAAGGAAAAGGGGATGGCCTGTATAGGATTAACTTATAGTCAAGTTATTTTATGTTTCCAAATTATCATTTATATTTATATCTTATTTTAAAATGTTTTATTAATGTGTATTTATAGGCTTATGTGTTTGTTTATTGTTTGTATGTTGATGCTATGGCTTCAGCCACGTGAATAAATTATTGACTACTAACTACTATATCACCACGTGAGAGCTGAAAGAGATATCGCTCCTCTCTGGTAACAAGGCCACAGGCAGAGGTGCATATATGAAGACTATGGGCAACTAGGCCTGCCTAATTTAGCTGCCCAACCCCCTCCATCTGGCCTCAGAGATCCCCAGACAGCTCCCCCCCTCCACACCCACCACAGCCAGAATTCTGTCAGCTTGGAGATCTTCTTTCTGCTGATGCTGGGCCATGCTGTGGGTACTGCTGGTTTTTGTTTTGGATTTTTGCCTGCAGTTTCACATTTGTGGGTTTGTCTTCTTCAGCAATTGTCCAACTCTTGCTAGGCTGTTTTTCTGGGCACTGCTTGGTTGGCATAATTATTTTAAAGTGGGTGCATTGTTGCTGGTGGACTGTGCTGTAGACAAACTACTGCTGGTTTTGTTTTGGATTTCTGCCCACAGTTGCACTTTTGTGAGTTTGTCTTCTTGAGCAAGTGTCCCACTATTCTTGGCACTGCTTGGTAGGCATAATGATTTTAAAGTGGCTGCATTGCTGATGGTGAACCATGCTGTGGGTACTGTCCACTTTTTTGTTTGCTTTCTGAGGATTTCTGCACACAGTTGCACTGTTTGGGTTTGTTTTCTTGAGTGATTCTCTCGCTCTTACTCAGGGCTGGCCCAAGGGTTTCAGGGGCCATGTGCCAAGCCTTGCTGCAGGGACCCAATGACCGGCCGGCACTCGCTAGAATTGTGAGGGGGAATTTTCAGGGGATGAGGGACGGCTGGTTACTTACCTGCAACTTGACTGTGTCAGCTCAGCTCCGCAGCGTATAACTGGCCAGGGATTCCCAAGATGTTTACGCCCCCCCCCCATGAGGACTGACTCAGAGACGCCCGGTGGGGAAAAAAACAAAAACCAGCGGTGTCTGTCAGTCTCTAGCCCACAGTGGCACAGGGTCCCTCCGCCCGTGGGTCCATGTGCCTGGGCACTGGTGGCACATGCCTTGGGTCAGCCCTGCTCTTACTACCCTGCTTTCCTGGGCACTGCTTGGCATAATTTTTTTAAAGTAGGTGCACTTTAAAATCATTAAAGGAAAGAGTTCGGAGTTACAGAGATTTCTGAGTTCTGGAGTTCATACTAACAAAAGGTCAAGAGCAGAGGCAGCAGACAACTCTCATCCTGTACTTAAGACATCAAAGCAAAGGAAAATGGACAGTTTCTTTGGTAAAGCCACTTCTCAGGTTTCTGGGATGGAAAGCCCACAGCTAGCTATAAAAACTAGCAATCGCTTTAAGGTCCTGTCAGATGTTCAGGAGCCTGTTTCTAGTCAATCCCGCGAGCAGTCCCTCCAGGCCTCTTATGGTAGAAGGCTTGGGGATATTAATCTCCAGCATAACTTGCAGAGAGGGGATTTGGATACCTCGGTTGGGGAGAAATTAGCAACTTTTCTAACAGGCCATGTTACGGTTACCACAGAGACATTGTGATTTATGTTCTTGCAGATCAATCAACTTCATGAAAAATTGAATATTCTTGATTTGCATGGGTATCAGAACACTGTTTTAGAGGGTGGTACGAGGGAGCTGCAACATATATTGAAGTGCCCCCCCCAATTCTCCTTTATCACCGAGGATGCTGAAATTACAAAGCAGCGCTCCCGTTCTGTGTCCCTGAGTTTATCTGGTCCTGAGAAGGCTGAGATTTTTAGGGATCTCCCTTGTAACTTCAGTTTTTTCTATTGGCTCAGTATCTGGAAGACGCCCACCCTATTGGAATACTCCACTGGATGTGGCGGAACACCTTAGATTGTTGTTAATGATCCCGTTTACCCAGCGAGACATAAACTCCATGGATCAGATTATTAATTCTAGAGACATGCAGATAGTTGACATCTCCTTAAGATCCTCTGACCTGAATCTGGAAATTCTTGCCAAAAAAGATCATCTAGCAAGTAGAGCAGTCTATATTTCCCGTGTATATCAAACCAACTGAGAATTTGTGTGTTGAAAATAGGGAACAACCTTGGTTAAGTGCTAAACCTGGTGCAACCCCTAATCAGGGTGTAAATATTCGACTGACTGAAATTAGTACTAACACCGGCGTAGCCCTAACTCAGGCACTCTTCCCTTCAGTTTCTGGTTCAGCTTCAAAAAGAGGAAAAGTACTGGTTCAGCCTCAGTCAGATGGACATCCTGCTGCCTCTCCAAAAACTTTAATTGTAATGGATTTGTCTAAGGATCGAAGTATGGAAGTTGATCCCCCAAAGGAGCGGGTAGCTCCCACGGTGGCTCAGCTTCCAGCTTCCCAAAGGAAAACTGGTTCATTAATTCCCTTGGTTCTGTCACAGGAGGAGCTGATGGGCAAACTGGACCAGTTGTGTAAGCAGTTGGGCAATTTAAGAATTCGGAATAAATCTACTCGGGCTCTGGTCTCCCCTCATCCAGATCTAAGATCAGCCCAGGCACCAAAAACCTTACAGTCTTATTCGTTTCCCCATTCCCAATCTTTGATACTTTCCCCAATTTCAGGAGCCACTGGTGGGGTAAATGTGGAGGATGAGGAAGGGTGTCTCCTATTGATAGCGGAAGACACCAGTGGGCGCAGGTACCCTTAGGGGACAAGGAAACTTCTGTCGACTGTGCTTCCTCCCCCAGGGTAAAGGCAGCCTCAATATCAATAGTTGGAGAGGGGTTGGGTGAGGACAGCAGACATCTGTCAACTACATTGTTGGCGCCCCCCTACCTCAGATGATCTATACATTTCCCCCTGGTAGAGGTTTGCCCTGTAGTTGATAGATTAAATGAACGGGTTTATTCAGGACCTGTTCCTATAACTCATCCCCCTTCAAAGTCATGACTTAAATCCTGGTGTCACTCAAAGCTTACTTTTGTTAGCTGGAACATCGCGGGCTGGAGATTCCAGCTTTTGGATGCAGACTTTTTCAAATTTTAAGGTAAATGTGACATAATCATTTTGCAGGAAACATGGTCTTTAGCTGAAATATCCTGTAGGGGTTTTAAAGTCTTTAGTCTGAAGGCCTTCCCCTCAGCAGTACAAGGAAGACCTTGTGGCGGTCTTGCTCTCCTGATGGCAGTTTCACTTAAGGTTAAAGTTAAATAAATTAATTCTTATAATTCTAATTTTGTAATTTTTCATTGTTTATTTCCCTCAGGCTGGGAGCTATTAATCGGCAATGTGTACATCCCACCACTTGTCTCACCATACTACACCCATGACATACGGACTGCAGTAATTGAACAAACTTAATTGGCTATAAGAGCTTTTCCTGAAGTCCCTCTTTTAATTGGGGGGGGACTTCAGTACCCAGATGGGTAATCCAGCTGAGTGTCTGATAACTCCTATGCTTAATGACTCATATGAGGACCCATTTAATATTATTCAGCACTCTTTGGATGGGGTGATCAATGGTGGGAATAGTTGTGTCATGTATTTCCTATTGTAAGCATATATTTGTGGCCATCTGTGTTCCTAATGTATTAATTTTGAGTTTCTTTATGTTAACTTTTTGTTTGAAAGTATTGGATTTGTGTTTTGCAGTATTGATTTCTAAAATCAACTTCTGTGATTAGCTTGGTTCAGGCTGAAGCTTCTTCAGCTACATTCCAATGAGCTTTTTTCTAAACTTCCCAAATGAACTTTCACTGTATCCAAGGAAACAGTCAAATGGCTAGGAGTTAGAGGGCAGATCAAAGGCCTCTTGCCAGTCGAGGTGTCTGGAACCTTATCTGT
>QEPC01007066.1:1754271-1767798 GCA_003113815.1 Sphenodon punctatus
GGCAGGTGGAGGAAGTCACGAAGGCTGCCTTTTGCCAGTTGCATCTGGTGCGGAGGCTGCATCCGTACGTCTCCGGCCCGGACCTGGCCTCCCTCATCCATGCCTTCCTCACCTTGAGACTGGACTACTGAAATGCGCTCTACGTGGGGCTTCCCTTGTTCCTGGTCTGGAGGTTGCAGCTAGTGCAGAATGCGGCTGACCGGCTCCTTTCGGGGACGGGTCGTCAGGAGCACATAACACCTGTGCTCCAAACTCTGCACTGGTTGCTGATAGCATGTCGAGCCAGGTTCAAGGTTTTGGTGTTGATTTATAAGGCCCTTCACGGTCTGGGCCCCTCGTACCTCAGGGACCGTCGCGCCCCAGAGCGGCTCCTTCAGTCGGCCAGGGGTGCCTTCTTGGAGGTTCCCCGCGTTAGGCGGGGGGCCACAATGGAGAGGGCATTCTTGGTGATCGGGCCACGCCTTTGGAACTCCTTCCCGGAGGGAGCTCACCTGGCCCCAAGCCTTCTGATATTCCGGCGAAGTTGTAAAACCTGGCTGTTCACCCAGGCCTTTGGGGAGGGGGGAGGGGGAGGGTTAGAGGGTTTTATCTCCCTTACACTATTTATTGTTTTATTGAGTTCCTGGGCCCTGTTTAATAGCTTGAATATTGTATTTTGATATGTTTAAACTGTTTTTAGATATATTTTATATGTGATTGTCTTTTTTATTCTAAGCCGCCCCGAGCTGTTTTAGAAGGGTGGGGTAGAAATTTAATAAATAAATAAATATAAATAAATTAGGGATGGGTGAAAAGCATGGGTGTAGCTACCATTGGACAAACAGGGACATTCGTCCCGGGGCCCATACTGGCTGGGGGCCCAATATCCAAGGTAGTTAAGCCACCCTTCCCCCCCCTTTTTTTTCTTTTTTAAATTGCCACCTGAGCTGGCTGGGGGCCCTTCCATCTGCTGCGTGGGCCCCCTCCCTGCCTATGGTTGCAACATTGTGTTTGACACAATGTTGCAACTGCAGACAGGGAGGGTTTGCCCCCCTGGCAGTGGTGCCGCATTGTGGAGGAGGAGTCCTGTCCACCAGTCCTTACCTGGACCAGGCAGGGCTGGCTTGAGGGAGTCCCAGCCCAAGCAGAAAGGTGCCCAGCAGCAGCTCCACTCAGTAACTGAGTGGAACCACCGTCGGGCACCTTCCCACTCTGGCACTCCCCGCATCGAGCCAGTCCAGCCTGCCCCAGCCCGCCCGACCAGCCCCTAGCCTACAAGGCAGGTCAGGTGGGCTGGGGCAGCAATATCAATGCTGTTGCTGGCCACACTTGGCCCCAGCATGTGGGCAGTGAGCAAGCGAGCCACGAGGGACAGAGTACACCATGGGACCAGCTCACCGCTGGCTCAGAAGACGAATGGGCCCAGCAGCAGGCTACCAGCAGGGAGCCGGTCACGCCTCAGACTCTGCAGGGAGCAAGTAAGTACCAAGCACCATCAGCCTAGTGCCCCTAGACAGCAGAGCTGGGAGGTGCTCACTGGCAGAAAACAAAAAGGGGGCTGGACATGGACATTTCTTGTCCCTGGGTCCATCCCAAGCTAGCTAAGCCCAAAAGAATGTGGTTCGGATGTTCAGTCGTTCTGTTCTAAACCTGAGTTTGGGTTTGATGGTTCGGTTCAGCTGAGTTCGGGTTGGTCAAACTTGGCCGAACAGTCAAAAATAGCACTATTGAAATTGAAACCAAAACAGAAATGAACCTGAAACCAAAACCGAAACTTAGTTCCCCCTCCCCCCGAAAAGACTTTTTCCTGCCCCCGAACTCATCCGAACACAACCAAACTGTTTGATCATTCGAGAGTTTGGTTTAGACGTTCGGTTCAGACGTCTGAACAGACCGAGTTCGGTCCGAACGCCAAACATTCGAACCATGTTCGCCCATCCCTAACAATGATGTACACCCTCAGAAAATAAAAGATATAAGGCCTAAGGGCTTATTCATATGAATGGACATCACAGTGTCCCTCAATTAGCTTATAGCCACAAAACAACAAATTGTACATATAATTTCTTCACACTGAAATTTTACTTTTGTTCAAAACCCCGGGTCAATAGCCTCCTTGTCAGACATCTAAGGGAGACCTTGTTGCCCCTTAACAGACTGCCACTTCCTACTCTTACCAAGGGTTCAATAGAATGACCATGGAGTTGAGGAGAGTCAGAGCCAGATAACCTCAGACGCAGAGAGGACAGTCCAAGTTCTTAACAGAACCCCATGGGCCTCCTTCCACTCTTTCTCTCCTCTGTGTTGCTTCACTAGCAGAGGCTCCAGTCCGGGAAGTCACTCCTCTCACAAATAGTGTGCCGCCTCTGCCTCCTCGGCCCTGCTAACAGCACCGCCAACCGCTACTTCGCCCTTTGGCAGTGCCCTTTGGCCACCGCCCTCAGTGCAGCACCCTGCTAATAAAGGTACCTGGGGGGAGGAGACACAACAGCAGCTAGGTGGGGGTAATCCTTCCTGCAGATTCTGCTTTCCATAGTCAGGCTCTCCAGAGGGTTTCCACACCACAGCTCCCACACCAGACCCAAAGACTGCAGAATAATGGAAACAGTATTCATAGCAGGAATGCACTTCTGAAAGTAAATATATACTCTGCAAAGGCTTTCTTCCTTGCAATACCTATAGTAACGTTTAACTTTCAAGACTCCTTTTCATGCTTTAGAAGAAAATGCACAGGAGGCAAGCACTGTGAATGACAAATTCAATTTTCAAAAAGAGAGGCTTTGTCTTCATTCTTAGGTTTGGAGACTAAACCTTGCCTTATTGAAATGTGACCATGTCAGTCTCCGCCTGTGTATTTGTAATTGAAAAGATCCATTGTGAACATTGTGGTTTCATAACATTCCAGAAATAGAGCCCTTTCTCAATCCCTCTGCCACAAAAATGAATTAAGTGATATGTTATAGGACTATGTATTTATTATTTCAATTATGTGCCATGACTAACAAGGGCACAGTTTTCAACCTAATTATGTTTCAATCAAGTAAATTCTGATGACAAAGCTATTTTAATTATATTAACTGCTTCATCAATTTGCGAAGATGAAATGTTAGGTTGCAGCACTCTTTGGCTGGTGCTGTATTACTAATGTTACTAAAATACAATGTACTTTTCCATTCACTTTAAGCTCTGCTTTGATAGAAAAAGGACTGTAAACTGTCTCGCCCATGAATACAGAAATATTGCTTCTGCTCTAATAATACGAGCTCTGTTCTAGCAGGTTAGTGAAGCTATGGACGGATCAAAATTGGGTTCAACCCACATGAAGTGGGGTTGATTGAGCAGCACCTGTTTTGTTCAAACACCAGTGAGAATGAACGGACAATGGGCGTAGGCTGATTTCCTAAAACCACTTGCACTAAAAAAGCTACACTGAAACCAATGTGTTTCCCTCAGTAGTGTTTCCGTGTTAGTGAGGTAGCTCAGCTGTCCAGGCTCATATCCCAATTATGGGCAAGGCAGGTGCTATTTCCCAGTGGCACCCCTCACTCCCAAAGTTCCCAGCCAGCATCAGACTCCACCTGCAAAGGTTGTGGTGCTGTTCTGGCTTTTGAGCCCCTCCCTCCATGGCAGCAACCCCACCAGGAAGGAAATTTTAAGAGCTGGCATGGCCAGCCCTCCACCCCTGTTCACTCAGAAAACTTTATTTTTCACAGAGCCCTTTGCAAGTGGCCTGAGCACCACTAGAAAATTTTCAGAGTGGGTGGGGGAAGAGTTTAGGCATTGCTCCCTCCCCTGACCTCTCTGAAAAATTCCTAGCAGTGATCAGGCTGCTTGGAGATTCCCCCCTCCCCCTACATTCCAAGGCCTAGGCTCAGCTGAGTCCCCCTTGCTCCATGGTAGCTATGCCCTCTGGCTTGTGTAACTCCTTTAATAACAGTGGAGTAAATCCAGATTTACATGAAGTTAGGTGTGAGAAAAATCAGGAGGAATATTTGGTGGCCTTCTATCCGAATCAGAATTTGTGCCAGGACAATTGTTTTAGAGGACTTTGTTTTGCCCAAAATTTGCCCGGATGAATAAAGAACTGAAGTCTTCATTACATATCATAAGAACATAAGAAGTGCCATACTGGGTCAGACCAATGGTCCATCTAGCCCAGCATCCTGTCTCTGACAGTGGCCAATCACGGTGGCTTGGGAGAAGCACCCAACAGATCACAATGGGGGATCCATTCCCTGTTGTTTTCCACCAGCTCCCTTCATTCTCCCTGATCCTGTCTGGCTAATAGCTGTTAATGGGTCTATCTTCATAGATCTATCTTTGTGGATTTATCCCATGAGAGTCTTAATAACAGACCTGTTGATAAGTCTGAAGTCCAGGCCAAATTCCTATTACAGAATCCCATTCTTTGTTGTAAATTTCCTATTCTTATACTTCATGTCTCTACTATTTTTTTGTTTGCTTTAAAACAACAATTTCATTCAGTTAGCACCTGGAAATGTTACTTTTTTTTTAACTGATTTTCAATTCTAGGGGGAAATTATTTTTATCTATAGATGGACAGACCTCAAGTTACTTAAAATAAAACCTTGTGGTTCAAGCAGGCCTCCATTATAGTAGGCACTGTCCATAACAAAAGTAATAGAGGAGACAATGATGCTGAAGTGCTGCATTAGGACAAATCCTGTCAGGACTAAGGAATTAGGCTGAGTAAGGAATTTTGTGAAGCCAGGAGTTAGAGCCAGAACCCAGACACCAGAGCTAAGTCAGCAGAGCAAGGCAGCTAGAGGGCAGAAGAAGGGCAGTCTGTTGTGAAACAGGAATGGGATGGCGTGTGCATGTCATTTTTGTTATTACAATAATGATAAAGACATTTTCATTATATTTATTACAATAATGAAAATGACAAATAATAATAATGAAAATAAAAACAGAAAGGACATTTTTTCTTTGAAATAAAGGGGGGAAATGAAAAACATATGTCCAGCTATAACCTTTTTGTTTCTTTTTCAATTCTCATGATACTTGGGGAGGTTGTACCCCCTAATGGACGGCACGATGTGTACCACATTTTGAAACGATTAGATAAAGGGAATTGATTATAGAAGGAATTGAAAGTTTTGATTTTAAGAAAAGCTCCATACACATTCATGACTACATCTTCTTTATCTTCCATTCAATTTGCATGAAACCTGTAAATATTATGTTCCTCCACAAGCGTAACACTTTTGCCAATGCTCAGAAAGATTGGATTGGATAAAGGGTCCAGATGACATTAACTTGAAAATACATTTCCAGGTTTAACATTTGTATATTCCATCCTGTTTACAAGACATTTGGCAGACATGTATCACATACCTTTCCTGTCAACTCTGCCAAACTACAGGACAATTTTATAAACAGACCCAATTTTATAAGCAATTAAAGTTGTCCCATTGAAGATAAATGGCAGCACATGCAGTGCCAGTCAGAGGCACCTCGCACGGCAGGGGGAGAGAGGCTGTAGGAGGGAGGATGTGGAGCAACCCAAAAGACTGACAGACCCATTCACTGGCCAATTACTTCATGCTTCCAGCTTTACAGTATCAATTGGTAGTGACTCCAAGACGAGCATAGGGGGTGACCCTGAGATGGGCATAAGGGACACAACTGGAACTTTGGGGATAGCATAATTTACACATCCAGGATGGCCAATTATCATCACAATCACATACAGCAGCACTGTGACAGAGGACGTAAGAGAATCTCTATTGACTCTTTCCTAAACAGAAGCTTCTGACTTCCCAGTAACAAGTGGGGAGAGATGTTGGGATGGTACCAGAACAGAATGAGGATATTTGGTTGACCTTTCTGCTGGCCAATTGGCATCACAAACTGATTTTATACCACAGCGGCACGTGAGAGAATTGATGGCATAGGCTCCTTCTCTGCATATGCTGTGCAGGCATATCAAATTGGGACCCTTTATCACATCTTTTTTATATTTGGCAAAGATGATCGTGAAAGTGTGATATACAGTCGTTCCAAATTTTATGTACATTGCTTGGACTACAAAGATGTTATAGTCAGACATACATTTATATGTTAATTGCTTATACCACCAGGACCCTTTATCCAATTCTTCTGAATGAGCCCCTGGTGCACACGTCTACAAGATAGGAGTCACAGAACAAGGCTGGGGGTTGGTGGAGGCAAAAGAAGAAGCTGGGCCAAAGGTAGGTGCACTTAGCAAAGTGTGGCTCATAAAATTAAACCGGGGAGCCAGGTCAGAGCAGAGAGTCAAGGGAGTGAGCTGGGATGGGTGGTTGGGACCACCCGACATTAGCCCAAGAAGCCCGTGATCCACAGACCACTGATGATCACAAGCTGTGTTGGGGGGCTCCGTGATTGACCAAGGTGTGGCTGACACAGCGGGGAACTCCGCACGGTGCAATTCCTGTTGATCTGGGACAGCTATGGTGACTAAGATGAGGGCAGGGTATTTCAGCCGACATGGCAACCTGTGGCTGTGCTGAAGAAACGCACCTATGGGTAGCATGCCTAAGGGCTGCATATGCAACGGTGTCCCTTGTGCACACAGCCTTAGGCGACAGCCGCGGAGGATGGCCATTCCCAGTATTTCTCTGACTTCTGTTTTTTATCTTATGGTTTAGAAGGGGGAATATTGATTCGTTGTGATTTGTTTTTGACGGGGCTGTGTAAGAAGGATAATTCTGTTCCCTTGGAGTTATATATCGGGGGCTATGTCTCCGAAAAGAAGAAGGCAGGGATGTAGTGGACCTTTAGATCTGGGACTCTGAGATAAGCAGTGCAAAATAGATACCTTCGTGGAGCATGCAGATTCTAAGGGGAGTCCTGCTGTCCCCGCAGCATATCATGCAACTGATTCAGCTATTTCTTCACCTGATTTTCTCACTCCCTCGGAATCAGAGATAATTAATTCTCCTGATCATCTGACCCATAATAATTATTCCCAGGTCAAGGGACCTTCTACTCCCAACAAAATTCCATCTGATGGTACCCTATACGAAGTACTGGGATCACAATGTTTCTTGATAGGAGACCTTGGGTGAAAACAGACATGACGCTAGCCACCCTTTAACCACCCTTGGTGGTTGTTGCAGGGCTATATTGGTGCCCTATGCAGTCCTGCAACATGCATAAACGACCACCAAGGGTGGTTAAAGGGTGGTTAGCGTCATGTCTGTTTTCACCCCTAATTAGACAAGTAAGTAGGCAATTAGAAAATATGACAAAGATTTTGTCCCTTCAATCTCAGCATTTAAAAACGGTCATAAATTGCATGATAGATATAAAGGAAGGGAGAGAAAATTTACCTCGATCATATCCCCTGTTATCGTCAGCAGAGGGTACGCCCGGTCATTCTCTGAAGAACCCTAGGAGGCAGAACCTTAGGAAGCAAAGCCCCTGTATCAGGAAGGGTTCTGACCCAAGGAATAATGAAGAGTTGTTGTTGGCTGGTAGGGACAAGAAAAAATTTCATTTAGGTACTCTAGTCCAACCTACTTGCCTTTTCCAGATTAATAAATTTGATGTAGCACTTTAAATTCAGCCATTACCTAATGGCTATTTTCCATATGGCACTCCAAATATTATCTCCATCATCACTTGAGCAAAATTTTGCACTGGGAGGTTCCAGCCTCCCATATTAAGTATTTTCAATCCTTGACCCAGGGTCATCCCTTTATCATATAATAGTACATTTTAGATCTACTAGGTGGTCCCAGAGAATCCTGTCAGAAGCTGGACTTCTATATTCTTGGGGTTGGGGGAGTGGGGTTAATGAAGTATTTCACACAAAATCAAATCAGGCACACACACACACCTCCCCTTTTATGTCCAAGGAGATTATCGCCGCCTTTGATGGAGGCAAATAGGGTACGACCCTGAGTACGATCTGATGGAATTCCAATCTGCTTGTACCGATCAAGAAATCCCAGATCCTTCAGTTGAGCAGTCTCCTGTTCATATCCTAGAGGTGGATAGATCAATAAGACAAAGGCTTCTCCAAATTTCAAATTCTACCATGGGAAATATGAGTACTGCAAGTTCTTTGCCTCCCAAAAGATCATTTCTTCCTTTGAGGAAGATAGATTACTCTTACCAGTCTCAGAGGGCGGCCAAGCCAGTGTCCCTGGCTGACAGACACAAAGCTAGGGAGGTACCTACAAGAAACCAAGAAGGCTCATCTTTAATGAGCGAGCCAAACTTAGCTTTGGATTGCCAAAAGTTAGGTGTGTCACAAGCCAAGGATCCAGAGCTGATAGAACATTTTATAGGGATATCCAGTCAGGATGGAGATCTAAATAGGCCAGTACCATCTAGCAGCTTTCCTCTGGTGGAAGCAATGATAGAGGAATCCCTCCCATGGGTTATGATGGATTAAATTCCTTGTGGTATTCCAACTCTAAAGACCCAAGGCCAAGGTGCCGATGGGGAAGTGACCAAATACTGGGAGCTGGGCCTCCTCAACCAGCAGATTGAAGGTTAAACTGATCTCCTCCTGCGGGCTGCAAAATCTGCTCTTGGAATATAGCAGGATGGCGATCAAAAAAGGATGATCCCTTGTTTGTGAGTTACTTATGCCAGTTTGATATTATTTTAATACAAGAGACATGGCCAACAATTCCCATTAGCTTTGGCGGAGACCATGTATTTGAAATTGTAGCAAGTGCCCCGGCAGTTAAGGGCCATCCACACGGGGAATTGCCTGCTTGATATCTGACCAACTGGAAATTGAGGTGGTTAAGATAAATTACTCTCCTCCCATTTCTATAAGTTTACATATCAAATTTGGTCTCATGAGGTTTTCCAGCATTAATGTATATATCCCTCCTGCAAATGCCAAATCATTTAGAAAATGTTACTGGTCCCAGATAAGTTCCTTATGGATGAGTTGCTGAGCAAATCAATTAATAGGCAATTCTTGTTAGCAGGCAATCTTAATGCTAGATTGGGATCTAACAATAAAGAACTAGCTCCTTACTCACTGTTAGTGGGATGTTCAAATTCCTTTCCCTTACAACAGCGCCGATTGATTATGACATGTTGCCCCTAAATGGTTTTCCCCCTGGTGACTCCGATGGTAAATTTACATTTATTTCGCACTCTGGTACTAGTATAGCGGACTATATACTTGTTACACAAGATCTGACCTTTTTGTCTCAGTATTTTTAGGTGAGAAATTCCCAATGTAGTGACTATCTACCTTTATCCTTGCTTCTTGCTTGTCAGGATACCCCTGTTAACATGAGACCCCCTGCTACATGAGATTATTGGGGGGTTGGCTCCCCAATATCTGATCTATCTTTAAATTTAGGGGAGTTAGCCAAATTAGTCAAAATAGGGGTTCCCCTCGTGTTCAAGGGATCAAGCTGAGGACAGTACGCACTACAAGCAGTTTATGTACCCTCCCCAAATAGAAAGAGAGAGAGAGAGACAGGTGTCCAATAACAACAAGTTTTTATATATATATGTAACACAGAGAAACACAGCCCCAGTCTGGCTGGCGGGATTTAACAAGGGGAAAACACAAGCGGCTTGCAGGGATTGTAGGGAAAGGGGGGGGTGTTCCAGTGTTGGCTCAGCAAGGGGGGAGAAAGAGAATGCGAAGAGAGAGAAAGAGAGAGAGAGAGATAAATGCTCCGATAACATACATGAAGGGAAAAATGCAAATGAACGCGAGGGAAGGGAAAGTAAACTTGTGTTGGTAGGAACCCCCTCCCCCTCGTAGCTACTGGGGACAGAGCCACCCAATATCTAGAATTTCTTAACTTCAGGGGGGAATGAGCTCAATGGCCTTAAGCCGGGGTTCCCCAAATGTCCAGGGGTACAAACAAAGGCTACAAAGAAAATACAGACTGCGGCTGGGAAAGTGAAAGTAACGGGGGGGGGGTAGGCTCTGCAGCGGGGAAGAAAAAGCAAGAGACTGGACCTATAGTTTACCTCTCTTAGCTGATTGAGCAGGATCAGCGACCCAGGATCCAGCAATGTTGGGGTCCAAAAGGGGGGGAGGCCAAAGTCTGGGGGATCCATTAGCCCAGACACATGCAGGGAGACCTGCATGTATCTGGGGTCCAAGGTTTCTCTGAGGTTGATGGGAAAACCAGGGGCAGTTATAGGGTATTGAACAAAGGATTTGGGGAGGTTATGATGAGTCATTTGGGGTAAACAATGAGGGGAGAAATCCAACTTCCACTTCCATCACAAAAAGGGCCATACAAGATGCATAAGATATCTTTGACACAGGGGGAAAGAGTAAACAACAGTGGCTGAAGGGTAGTTAAGGAGGGGAGGAGAGGACTAACTATCAGCTTCCTAGGACACAAAGGGAACCCCTGGATTTCTTTATTCCTGGGGGGAGGGTTGCTGCTCCAAGTTCCAGTCATCGGTGCTCTACTGAATAGGAAGAATGCCTCTTAATGGCTCCATACTTTACTCTAGGCGTTTTCCTTTTTCCTCTCTTCCCCCAGGTTCAGGCTGGTATTTCACATGAGCAACCTACTTTCTGCTGGGTTCCATGGTGGCTGGACCCAATCCTTACTCTGTCTTACAAGCCCCCCTCTTGCTCATAATGGGGGGCTATGCTCTCAAGCTCTTTTCCCCATGTTTTCAGGCCCTTGGCCACGTCTGGGAGCTGTCCTTTCAAGCCCTCTGGGTCCATGTTTGTTGGCCCTTGGTCATAGAGCAGAGGGGGGGGGTTGTACCCATTTTAGGGAAAACTGAGGACATCAACAACACACCAGTTAAGGTGGGACTTCAGATGTCAGGGGAAAACTCCTTTACTCCTGAATACTATTCCAGATTAACTTGGAGAAACTTTTCTCACTAGGGGAAAATCTTAATATTGTATGTCGAGAAATAAGGGGGCAGAAGTTAAAGATAAATAGGGGTGTGGCTGCTTAGGAGGTTCAAATATTACAATACTACAATTTAGTTGTAGATCTTTTTAGAGCAGCATTAGTTAAACAACCTAAAATGATAGGCTCTGGCCATGGGACTTTAAATTCCCCCTGGTTTGATGCTGAGTGTAAAGAAGCCAGGAAGGAACTAAATAACTCATATAAAAAATATAGAGAGGGCATAATTTCAGTTTCTCCATTGGACTTTCTTCATTGTAAAAGGAATTATAACATTTTGATAATGAGGAAAAAGAGACATTATGAAATAAAACAATGGGAGAAATTATATGCCACAGCCCAGACTAAGCACTTGGCTTCCTTTTGAAGGATCCTTAATGGGACCCCCAGGAGATGTAGCTTGAATAGATTAGATACAATACCCAGTGATAGGTGGGTGCATTATTTTACCTTATTTTTTTCTAAATCTTCAGATTATGTAATCTCCTTTTCAATTCAGGAAACCTCACTGGTTTCCACACATGGAATACGGTGGAACCATTGACAGTAAGCAAATTAATAGATAAGCTGAAGACTCTGAAAGCTCCGGGCTATGACCTGATCCCTGCTGAATTTCTTAAGAGTCAGAAGGACTGGTGGGTGCCTTTCCTAACCACCCTTTTCACTTGGGTAAATTAAACTGGCCAAATACCTGAGGGGTGGCTCCTTGCCATAGTGGTCCCTATTTACAAGAAAGGCACTAGAGGAGAGCCCTCCAATTATCACCCCATAACTTTATGTTAAACTATTGACAGAGAGATTTACCAACTGGTTATTAGATGCCAAAGTTATTCACCCAGCCCAAGCTGGGTTTCAGAGGGATCGAACTACAATTGACCATGTATTAATTCTTACCCACTTAGCTGAGAAGTATGTTGCCAAGAATGGCAGATTGTTTGCTACTTTTATTGATTTAAAAGCCACATTCGATACTGTGGCTAGATCTTGCTTGTGGGGAAGTTGGCTGAGACTGAAATAGACCACAGACTATTATATCTCATAATGGCCTTACAATCTGGCAACTCCCTGAGACTCAAGATAAATGGGTTGGGCCAGTTAACTGAGGAAATTCCTGTTCGAGCCGGTGTGCAGTAGGTCTGCATTCTTGCCCCGACTTTATTCAATTTCTTTTTGAAAGATTTAATTCCAGTGGTATCAGCACCAATTTTTTCCACCCCAAAACTTGAAGATCATCCAATAGGGGTTTTATTATTCGCAGATGATGCTGTTATATTGTCCCAAACTAAGGTTGGAATGGGGAAGCAATTGGAGCAGTTGGAGAACTATTGCTCTAGGAATAAACTGCAAATTAATCTTTCCAAAACCAAAATTATGATTTTTGGTCATGGAAAAAAGAAATATCAATGGAGGACCAATCGAACAAGTTACCCAGTTTAAATACTTGGGAATTACTTTATGCAAGATGGGCAGTTGGGGGGCCATGCTAAAGCAGCTTCAAATAAAGCAATGGGCACAGCAATTTTAAATTATTTTCTAAGGAAAGGGTCCAGCAGGGAAGTAATGGCCCTGAGAGTTCTTAATGCTAGGGTGGCTTCTCAACTATTCTATGGTTCTGCTGTTTGGTCAGTTCCTAGGGTTTTCAATTTGGGGAAAGTTCAGTCTGTTTTCTTGAGGAAAATCCTCCAACTACCCATGGGCATAGTGTTTGATGCCGTTAGGGTGGAAATGGGGCAGCTGGGCTGGAACAGGAGGGCATGGAGGAATGCGCTCCTGTTGTGGCTTCATGCAGAGATTTTCCCGCAATCTGGACTGTTTCTCCTCTTGGCCAGGGACTCTTTTACTTCCTTGTGGTCCCTGGCAGTGAGGGATGTCTCAGTCATGCTGAGATTTTCCGTGTCATATTTCCATAGTAAGGACCTTAGCAGAGCTAAAGTAAAAATAAATACTAGGGTAAATGATATTGTATGACAGGAGGATATTGCCAAAATAACTGAGTTGCCCTCCTTGTGGCTTTATTTGGAGCTGATATCCAGGGCTGGGGAATCTGCAAGGTATTGGCAGGACAAGTTGTCCCCAGCCCTGGGGAAAAAACGTCTTTTGGCCAAGTTGAATGCGCTACCTTTGAAAGTTCTGGAAGACTGGCGGGAAGGGATTTCCTTTGTAGAACGGTTGTGTCCCTTTGATTTTTAACAGGTTGAGACTGTCTCTCACATTCTATTAGAGTGTCAACTTTATTCTAAAATTAGACTACAGTTGTTAGCAGGAGACCCCCCTCCCACTCGTGACCTCTCGAGACAATGTACCCGAATAATCACCATTCCTCTACTACAGGGGGGAATTAGCTTAATTACTTAAACCGGGGTCTCCATGTGTTCAAAAGAATTGGGCTGAGGACAGTACGTGCCAAAGGCAGTTTATGTACCTTCCCCAAATAGAAAGAGAGAGACAGATGTCCAATAACAACAAGTTTATTGCTACATAAAAACAAAGAAGTACAGCTGCGGTCTGACTGGCGGGATTTCTAAAGGGGAAAATTACAAGCAGTGGCTGGGAAAGTGAAAGTAAAGTAAGCGAAGGTGGGGAAATCCGGAAAAGGCTCAGCAAAGGGGGACTCTGTGTGTGTGTGTGTGTGTGTGTGTGTGTGTGTGTGTGTGTGTGTGTGTGTGTG
>QEPC01007066.1:1767845-1785185 GCA_003113815.1 Sphenodon punctatus
GAGAGAGAGAGAGAGAGAGAGAGGCTTCCCCACCTGGGATGGAGAAGCTGGACCTGAGGTTACCTTTCTTAGCCTGTTGACAGGGGACAGGTGACCCACAGATCCAGCAGAGTTCGGGGAATGGAAGAAGGAAGAGAGGCAGACCAAGGTCTAGGAGAACTCTTAACTTAGACATGTACAGACTAGCCGCACGTATCTAGGTCCAAAGATTACTCAGAGGTTGAGGGGAAAACTAGGGGCAGTTATAGGGTACTGAACAAAGGATTTGGAGAGGCTACGATGGGTCTTTTGGGGTACACAATGAGCTAATGAGGGGAGAAACCAAACTTTAACTTCCATCACAAAAAGAGCCATACAAGATGCATAAGATATCTTTGACACAGGGGGAAAGAGTGAACAACAGTGGCTGGAGGGTAGTTAAGGATGAGATGAGGGGCCTAACGATTGGCTCCTTGGGACACAAAAGGCGCAAGGGAACACAAGGATTTCTTCATTCCTGAGGGGGAGGTTGCTGCTCCAAGTTCCAGTCATCGATGCTCTACTGAATAGGAAGAGTGCCTCTGAATGGCCCCATACTTTACTCTAGTGTTTTCCTTTTTCCTCTCTTCTCCCAGGTTCAAGCTGGTATTTCACATGAGCGACCTACTTTCTGCTGGGTTCCATGGTGTCTGGGCCCGATCCTTTTTTGCAAGCCCCTTTTTGCTATGGGAGCTATCCTTTTAAGCTCCCCTTTTCCACATTTGCTGGCCCTTGTTCACCAGCGAGGCCTGTCCCTTTAAGCCCTCCTGGTCCAAGTTTACTGGTCCTTGATTATATAGCGAGGTGGGGGGGTTGTACCCATTTTATGGAAGACTGAGGCCATCATCAACACAATATTTAGATCAACTACTGATTAAGTACCCAGGAAGAACAAATATAGAACTGACTAAATTACTGTTAGTAGATCAGCATCCTGAAGTCTCCCAGGCGATTGCTAAGTTTTTGTTAAATTGCTTTTTAATTTGTGAGTCGTTTTTGAATTTTACATCAAAGTAGCTGAATTTGGATGGCTAAATTGCTATTATGTGAACTGTTTGAAAATTTATGTGGGCTTTCAACCTGGCTATATTATTTGCAATAAGTCTATCTTGTAAAATCAAGTGCGTGTTCTAGTACGGATATTTATTTTATTTATTTATTTTATTTTATAATTTTCTACCCCGCCCCTCCTGCAAACAGTTGGGGTGGCTTCCAACCATAAAGCCATACAAAATACGCATAATTTTTTTTTAAAAAAACATCAGCATACATAAAATATAAAATATTGAACAGGGCCCAGGGACATTAAAACAATAATTAGGGTAGGGGAGAAAACCCATTAACCCCCCCTCCCCAAAGGCCTGGGTGAACAGCCAGGTTTTACAACTTCTCCGGAATGTCAACAGGCTTGGGGCCAGACGAGCTTCCTCTGGAAGGGAGTTCCAAAGGCGTGGCCCAGCCACCGAGAATGCCCTCTCCATTGTGGCCCCCCGCTTAACATGGGGGACCTCCAAAAAGGCACCCCCGGCAGACTGAAGTAGCCACTCTGGGGCGCGGAGGGCGAGGCGGTCCCTGAGGTACGAGGGCCCAGACCATGAAAGGCCTTATAGATCAACACCAAAACCTTGAACCTAGCTCAGCATGCTATTGGTAGCCAGTGCAGAGTCCGGAGCACAGGTGTTATGTGCTCCCGACGACCCGTCTCCATCAGGAGATGGGCCTCCACATTCTGCACTAGCTGCAGCCTCCGAACCAGGAATAAGGGAAGCCCCACGTAGAGCGCGTTGCAGTAGTCCAGTCTCGAGGTGACGAAGGCATGGATGAGGGAGGCCAGGTCCGGGCTCGAGATGAACGGATGCAGCCTCCGCACCAGATGCAACTGGCGAAAAGCAGCCTTAGCGACTGCCTCCACCTGCCGCTCCAGGTGGAGATCCGCGTCCAATATCACCCCCAGACTCTGGACCTGCTGAACTATAGGTGGACAAACCCCCCAATCAGGGGGATCACTACCTCCCTCGCTCTCCCCACGAGCATCACCTCCATCTTATTGGGGTTGAGCTTCAGTCTGCTCTGCCACATCCATTCCTCCACAGCCTCCAAACACTGGGATAGCAACGAGACAGCAGGGTCTGGATCAGTTGAAAAAGAGAGATGCAGCTGAGTATCATCAGCATATTGGTGACAACGCACCCCAAACCCTCTCACAACCTCCCCCAAGGGCTGCATATATACATTAAACAATAGTGGAGACAGAATGGAACTCCACGGAACGCCGCATGATAAAGCGCGGGGGCAAGACGTCTCATCCCCCAGCACCACCCGCTGGCTTCTCCCCAAGAGGAATGAATGGAACCATTCAAGAACAGTCCCATCCAGGCCCCCCAGGTCATGCAGTCATCTCAACAGCAGCCCATGGTCCACGGTATCAAAAGCGGCCAAGAGATCTAGCAGGATGAGAAATGTTGAACATCCTGCATCCATGTGCCAGTGGAGATCATCAACCAAGGCCACCAAAGCCGACTCAGTGCCATAGCTGGGGAGGAACCCAGATTGAAACGGGTCCAGGAAACCGATGCTATCTAGATGCACCTGGAGCTGGAGTGCCACCGCCCACTCAATAACCTTCCCTAAAAAGGGAAGGTTAGAGACAGGTTGGTAACTGGCAAGCGCATCCACGTCCAAAGATGGTTTCTTCAGGAGGGGGCGCACCACAGCCTCCTTGAGGCTGGGCGACAACCTCCCCTGCTGGAAGGGCGCGTTCACTACCCTCGCCAGCACCATCCCCAATGTCTCCCTGGAGGCTTTCACCAACAAGGACGGGCATGGATCAAGTTCTCAACAGGTGGCCCTCACAGACCCCAAGACATCCACCACATCAGTCGGCGTCACTTCCTGAAACTTCCCCCACAAAGATTATTATTATTATTATTATTAACAAACATTTATATAGCGCCAGCAGTGTACATGGCACTTTACAAAGTAATAAAATAGACACGGTCCCTGCCCCTAGGGCTTACAATCTGAGCGACAGGAGCTGGGGGAGAGACATAGGAAGGGGAACAGAGGGAGAGACAAGGGGTCTAACATTCATGAAGATGCGAGGTCTCAAGTGCACGTACTTGGCTTGGTTACGATGAGAATGACAGCAGGCAGGTCCATGTTGCAAGGATAAGGGTAAACCGATCGTAGGTATAGGAATAGTGGCTCAGCAGGATAAAGAGTCAGACAGAGCAGAGCGAAAGAGGTGAGTTTTAAGGAGAGATTTGAAGGTATGAAGGGAGGGGGCAAGGCGGATGTGGACAGGGAGGGAGTTCCAGGCATGGGGGGCAGCAAGTGAGAAGGGACGAAGGCGCTTAGGGGAGCAGGGAAGGCGTGGAAGGGTGAGAGAAGGGACAGAGGAGGAGCGAAGTGCACGGGCTGGAGTATGGAGGGCGATAAGTGCAGAGAGGTAGGGGGGAGCAAGGTTGTGAAGAGCTTTATAGGTGAAGACTAGGAGCTTGTGCAGGATTCGTTCAGGAAGGGGAAGCCAGTGAAGCGAAGAGAGGAGGGGCTGCACATGGTCGAAGCGACTGGCGAGGTAGATGACCCTGGCAGCAGAGTTTTGGACAGAGATGAGGGGAGAAAGGTGAGACCGGGGAAGGCCAGTGAGAAGGAGGTTACAGTAATCGAGGCGAGAGATGACCAGAGCATGAACAAGAGTTTTGGCAGACGAGACAGAGAGAAAAGGGCGAATCTTAGCAATGTTATGGAGGGAGAAGCGACAGGATTTAGCAACAGAGTCAATGTAGGGTTTAAAAGAAAGGGCTGAGTCAAAGATGAAGCCTAGGCTACGGGCTTGGGGGACAGGCAGGATGGTGACTCCATCAATAGTTATTGACAGTGAGGAAGGAGAGGAAGGATGAGGGGGGAAGATAAGGAGTTCAGTTTTAGCCATGTTGAGTTTGAGTTGACGTTGAGACATCCAGGTAGAGATGTCAGAGAGACAGTTGATGAGACGAGCTTGAACAGAGGGAGAGAGAGAGGGAGTAGAGAGATAGAGTTGAGTGTCATCAGCATAGAGGTGGTATTGGAAGCCATGGGAGGCAATGAGTTTGCCTAAGGATGAGGTATAGATCGAGAAGAGGAGAGGGCCAAGAACAGAGCCTTGAGGAACACCAACTGAGAGGGGGAAGGAGGAGGTGGAGTTGGAGAGAGACACATTAAAGGAGCGGTCAGAGAGTTAGGAGGAGAGATGGGCCAGACGGGGCCTCCGTCCACTCGCGCTCTCCCGCCACAGCCCCTAATCCAGCATCGAAGTGGCTCTGAATCCAAGCAATCTTGTCTGTGAAGTAGATGACAAACTCCTCACAGCGGGCCTGGGAAAAGTCCCTGTGCAAGTGGAGGGAGGCCGGACTGACCAGCCCCCGCACCACCCGAAACAGCTCTGCCAGGCGTGACTTTGCAGATGCTATGAGGACAGCAAGGAACTCCTTCATTGCTGTCCTCACAGCCTCAACATAGGACTGCAAATGGCCCCTATGGAGAAGTCGGTCGGAGTCAGATCGAGTCCGACGCCAGCATCGCTCCAGCCTCCTGCCTACTCGTTTAATACACCACAGCCCCTCAGTAAACCAAGGGGCCCTGCGGCGACGAGACTGAGGCAGAGGGCGTCTCGGAGCCACCCTACCAATGGCCTCTTCCAGAAAGTTGTTCCAATGCTGAACCAGCTCATCGACAGAGTGCCCATCCAGGTCCAAGGTTAACTCCCTCAGAACCTCTTGGAACCGCTGGGGTTCCATCAGCCTCTGAGGGCAGACCATCCTAACTGGTCCCTTCCCCTTCTGGAGGGGGTGCGCTGAGAGACTAGCCTGCAGCAGATAATGGTCCGTCCATGATAAGGGCACCACCCTAACCTCCCCCACAACCGGACCCCCCACCTCAAGGACAGAACCAAAGATCAGGTCGAGGGTATGTCCCCCCACGTGGGTCGGGCAGATAACCTCCTGGGACAGATCCATGGTTGCCATGGCAGCCATGAATTCTTGCTTCTCCCCGACAAGGCCGGCATCGGCGTGAATGTTGAAGTCCCCCAGGACCAAAGTTCTAGAGGAGTCCAGCACCACCTCCGAGGCCAGCTCTGCTAGAGCGGTAAGGGATGCCGCCGAACAGGAAGGGACCCAGTATACCAGCAGCACCCCTAGCTTGCCCCCAGCCAAATCAAACACCACGTGAAGGACCTCAATACCCATAATCTCCTGGACTGGATACCTCCTAACAGGCCAGTCTTCTCTAAAAATAATCGCTACACCACCTTCACAGCCATCCGTGCGGGGCTGATGCTGCATGGCATACCCGGCTGGAATGAGATCTGCCAAAGTTGGACTGGCCAGCTTGTCCAGCCAGGTTTCTGTAATACATGCGAGGTTCACAGCCCCATCCGAGATAATATCCCGGACAATTGGGGCCTTGTTCACAACGGATCTCGCATTTAGCAACAGCAGCTCCCCACATGTGAACCTTGGACCCGGCTCCTCCCTCAGTGGGGGGATGGCAGCCAACACCTCCCTCAGGTACCATGGTCCCTTAGGGGTGCAAGCCATCCAACCCCTTGGACCATACCATCCTCGTCCAAGAACCACCCCAATAGCTGCACCCTCCCCTCTGTCCACCAAATCCTGGCCCCCAAAACCTGGCTTCTTGCCCCATGACCTTCTTCCCCTCACCCCTTAAACCTCCCCCCAATCCCCCCCGGCCATCCCTTTGCCACCAGGGGCCGGTACCGACCATCCTCCCCACCCGATTTCCCTCTCTCACAGGGGTCAGGCTCCACCCCTCCTCCACCAATAACCCTCCCAGTGCTCCCCTGCTGCCACCAGGGTCAATCACCAGGATAACCCCTCCCTCTAACCACCCCTCCTACACCCCACCCTTCCTCCCTAGCCCTGAGAACAGAAACATCCCACTAAAAAGCGTCCCCTGCCACCCCAAAGTGCCCCAAAGTACTGCACCCTTAGGCCGAGGCCCTTTGGCTTGAGACCTGCGGTTTGAGGCCTGCATGCAGGAGCCGCTGGCCACTGGGCTTTAAAGCCCCGGCTGCTTCCGGGTGGGAGAGGGGACAAGCCGGCCCTCGTTACCGGCTTCTATGCTCCCACCACCACCCAGCACTCACAAATGTCTTGTCTCTCCCCAGGTGGCAGCGGAGCAGAGTGAGAAGCAGCGGCACCCATGGACCCCCTCCTCTTCAGCCGTGAGGTGACAGCAGCCCAGCAACAGGCAAGCGGGCAGGCAGGTAAGTGAGTACTGGATATAAGGCCAGGTTAGATCATTACAAGAATGGAGGATACGAGAAGGAATTCTAGCTATAAGTAGCTATGAGAGGGATTTAGATAAATGTATTCCTAGGTCTGGATTTTTAGTATTCCCCTCTCCTTGCTAACTGTGTTAAAGGAAGAGTCAGGAATGCCTGTGGATTTGTTTTTTAAAAAAAAGTTTTTAGGTGTACTTATCCTTGTTAGGTTTGTGCAATGTATGTTTATTTTATTGGTTTATTGCGTGGCCAACAGTCACGCAATAAACTTATTTGATTTGAAATTAAACCAAGAAGTATAGCTGAATTGAGTACCTGCATAATGGGTATAATTGACAAATTTCTGGTACCTGAATTGACCTGAGAACATTGGGTACTGATTGGTACCTGATTGCAACCTAATTCATATACCCGATGTCGAGGAAATTGACTTCCAATCCTTGAATGTTGACTTCCAGTACTGATTTTTTTCTCTCTTGAAATACAAAAACTACTATAAATTTTCAATAGGGATGAAACAAAGTCTTCAGAAAACTTCAGAATTTGCTGAATATTGAGGTATTTAGTTTGTAAAGGCTGAATTCTGAAGTTCCAAAGACCAAGGCTGTTATTTGGAAAACTTCAGAAATCTTTGGAAACCTCTGTATGCATGGAGGGCTGGCAGACAGTTGAGCTTCTTCTGGAAACGAAACTTAGTACCATATTTGGTAGGAGGGGGGTTTGGGAGGGGACAACTGAGTGATGGTAGATGGCAAGTTTTGATTGGCTGGTCAAGTCATCTGATCAGCTTTTCAATTGGCTGGCAGGGCAAAATAGAAGTGTGTGCACTGCAGCCATTTTTTCTATTCTCTTTCAAGAATTTGGCTGTACTGCATGCTAAAGTGAGGCTGGATCTGTAACTAATTGGCTGGAGGGAGAGAGGGGTACCTGGCCTAGTCTGGCCTGGTATGGTTTGGCCTGGCCATAGGGCCAATGCTGGGGGATGGGGGTTGCAGTATCCTTTACCATGCCATGCAGAGTTTTTTGTTTGTTTGTTTTTAATTGGGTGCCACATTGCTTCCTGCTGCTTAGTTGGCACTTGGCACCAGGAGGAGGGATCTCTATGCCTGGTTCCACTTCCCAAGTTTGCTTGGTCTGTTCAAGTTACCATTGCAACAATGCCATGCCAAGGAAGAGGGTGCCTCTGGAGTGGGAGGGGTGTGAATGTCTGGTTTTTAAATTTTGTGAATGCTGCTGGGGCCTGGGCTTGCTGGCTTTTCTTGGTGGGATTTATTTCTCCATGCAGTTGCAGACTGTTTTGCGGGCTTGGATGTGTTGTCTAGGAATGTGGCATGGCCCACAACAGAGCCTAACTGATTCATTGTAAAGTGTAATTTCTACTGTTCTGCCAGCTGCTTGGCACTATGAGACCAGAGTCAGACTGGGATCTCTCTGCCTGGATTCACTTCCTAAGTTTTCTTGGTCAGTTCAAGTTACCATTGCCACTATTCCATTTCAAGGAAGAGGGTGCCCCTGGGAGGTCGGGTGGGGGGAGGACGGGGGGAGGTTGTGAATGTCTGGTTTCTTAATTTTGTGACTGCTTCTGGGGCTTGTGCTTACTTGTTGACTTTTTTTGGTTGGATTTATTTCTCCATGCAGTTGCAGACTGTTTTGCAGGGGTTGTGGTATTCTTCTTGAATGAATGTCCCTTGCTAGCCCGCATTTTTGTGCACTACTTGGTTGCCATAATGATAAAGTGAGTTAATTCACTGCTGATGGAGGGCCATGCTGGAGGTACACTACCATTTGTTTGTTTTTTATTTCTCCACACAGTTGCACTTTTTTGAGATTGTCTCGTGGAGCAATTGTTCCACTTTTGCCAGCCTCCTTTTCTGGGTAGTGCTTTGGTTGTGGGTTCAAGAACTTTACAACAACTTTCTGAAGTTTCTGAAGTTTTACAAGGTCTGAAATTGGAATCCAAATTCCAAAACTTCAGAAATAATGCCAAAGGGTCACCCAGTACTTGGGCTGACTATTCGGATCTTTGGTATTCAGCCCAAGTACCCAGAAGTACTATTCAGTACAGTCCCTTATTTTATTTTTATTTATTTATTTTAGACACATTCATAGCCCACACCCTCCTGCTCACCATAGCAGCTCAGGATGGCTCACAATAAAGTGCAAAAATATAACAATTCAACAGTTAAAATCAGATACATGCAATTATAAATTTATTAAAACTTATTCCAACGTATTAAAAAAGCTGAATGAAACACCAAAACACTCCCCCCCAAACCCAGCCCACCCTACCCGTCTGCCTCCCCAAAGGCCTAGTGGAAGAGTCAGGTCTTACACTGTCTACGGAAAGATGGGAGGTCTGGGGATATGCGGGCCTCCATTAGGAGGGAGTTCCACAGCCTAGGAGAAGCCACCGAAAACGCCCTCCCAATTGTCACCACCCAGGAAACCCAGGGGACTTTGAGACAGACGTCCCCGGCCAACCACAGGGGACACACCACAGCCCGAGACAGTACCGCATGTAAGTGAGGACCGGGCAGTTTAGGGATTTATAGGTCAACACCAACACCTTGAATCAGGCCCAGAAGACAATAAGCAGCCAGTCCAGAGAACAGAGCACTGGTGTGATGTGCTCATGATAACCTGTCCCCGTAAGAACTGGAGGCGGGCCTCCACATCCTGCACTGGCTGCAGCCTCCAGACCTTCACCAGGGGTAGCCCAACATAGAGTGTGTTGCAGTAGTTCAGTCTAGAGGTGATGAAGGCATGGATGATGGTGGCCAGGTCAGTGTCGGAAACATACATACAGATGTAGCTGTCACACCAAATGTAACTGGGGATAGGCGCTCCTCACCACAGCCACCACATGGGAATCCAGGCAGAGCTGCAAGTCGAGGAGCACCCCTAGACTATAGACATGAGTGGCTAATGCGGGCAGATGCTTTCAATGATTGGCATCACCACTCCCCCAGCCCTGTCCAGCAACATCACCTCCATCTTGTCGAGATTCAGCTTCAGATGGCTCGGCCTCCCCCCATAGCCATCAGACCCCTGTTCCGGGGTCAGTGGTGTGGGAGCAGGGGAGTGGCGCAATCCCAGGGACTCACGCTTACCCGGGGCGGGTCCTCACATGGCAGTAAAAGCTGATCCCTACAGTGAGACCTTTGCCAGTGATCAGCACATATGTTTGTGAAACTGCCCCCCTCCCTTTATTGCTTGATGTCTGCAGTTAATCTATGTTGGATTGAGAGAGTGTGTGGTGAGAGTTGGTGTGCAAGACTGGGTGAGTAGTCTTGGGTTTGCTTGTACTGTGAGTGTTGGATTCCTCTTTGTGTACCCCTTTGCCCCACCTGACTTGGTCCCTCCCTGTGTGTGTGCCTTATCCTGCCCTTGTGCCCCAGGGACTTACACCCCTTGTTTCTTGCACACTACCCGAGGCCCTCCCTCATTCCTGGTGTGTGTGCTTTGTAGAGTCGTGAGACCTTGCGCTGTCCTTGCCACCCTATGATGATCTAGGCTGGGTGGGGTGGGGCGGTTAATCCCAGAAGCCACCCAAGATCCTGAGGGTTTGCTTTCAGGCAAGGTCCAACCTTACGGTGAGTGTTTGAGGGTGTAGTGTGTCTCCGCTCTCTCTCCTTTGCCTTCCCCTCATCCCCTGCCCATCACACAGAGCACTGAGACTGCTGGGCGTGGGTCTGCTGAAAAAGAGAGGTAGATCTGTGAGTCATCAGCATATTGATGACATCGAATGCCATACCCTCTCACAACAGTGTTTGGCCAGTCTCTAATCTTCCCTTTTTAGGGTAGTTTATTGAACAAGTTGTGGCTTAGCAGCTTAAGGAGCATCTGGATCAGGTCAGTTTTCTTGATCCTTCGCAGTTCGGCCTTTGCCCTGGATTTGGCATGGAGACTGCGCTTGTGGATTTGGTTGGTGACCTGCGCTATGTTTTGGATCAGGGCAGATCATCTCTTTTGATTCTACTAGATCTGTTGGCAGTGTTTGATACCATTGACCATGAGATGTTGGTGGCGCATCTTCAGGACCGGGCTGGGGTGGACGGAATTGTTCTTGAAAGGTTCCATTTCTTCCTGGCCGGGAGAACTCAACAGGTGGTATTTGGGGATTGTTCATCATCTCCATGGAACCTGATGTGTGGAGTCCTGTTGGGTTCTATTCTGCCCCCTCTCCTATTTAACATGTATAAGCATCCACTGGGACCTCTCCCAGTGGATGCTTATACATGTTAAATAGGAGAGGGGGCAGAATAGAACCCAACAGGACTCCACACATCAGGTTCCATGGAGATGATGAACAATCCCCAAATACCACCTGTTGAGTTCTCCCGGCCAGGAAGAAATGGAACCTTTCAAGAACAATTCCGTCCACCCCAGCCCGGTCCTGAAGATGCGCCACCAACATCTCATGGTCAATGGTATCAAACACTGCCAACAGATCTAGTAGAATCAAAAGAGATGATCTGCCCTGATCCAAAACATAGCGCAGGTCACCAACCAAATCCACAAGCGCAGTCTCCATGCCAAATCCAGGGCAAAGGCCGAACTGCGAAGGATCAAGAAAACTGACCTGATCCAGATGCTCCTTAAGCTGCTAAGCCACAACTTGTTCAATAAACTACCCTAAAAAGGGAAGATTAGAGACTGGCCAATAGTGCTAGGTTCTTCTGCCCTTAGGATTGCTGATTACAGGGTACAACACAGTTACCCAAGAATCAAGTGCAGTTCTTGTGAAGCAGGGTGTTTGAAGCATCTTCCTGCAAGCTGAGTTTAAGGCTAGCTAGCCTGTTGCAGACTCCTGCTCATGTTTCTGAAGTTCTCTGGTGACTAGAGTAATTGATTTCACAGAACATTGTATATGATCTAAATAAACAAGAAAGGTGAAAAATAGGAGGAATGGATTGTTTCTATAGCTAAAATATATACATACAAAAACTAGTATACCCGATGAATTTCCAGTACCCCAATCAAACTGAAAATATCAGGTAGGAATCAGTACCCAATTAAAATTTGATTCTGGTACCCGGTGTCCTGGAATATTTAATTCCAGTTCCAGAATATCGACTACTGGTCCTAATTCTTTTAGTTTCCCAACCTGATTTTTCAGTTTTCCGTTCCAATTTTTTTATTCGTAACTAGAAATGTGGTTAATCGGTAATTGGATAGTCCATCAAATACCCAACTTGATACTCAGAAATGTGGGTGTTACCTGCAGGTACCAAATTAGATACTCATTTCAGTTCTACTTGTTCCCTAATTTTGCAGATGGCTTGCTCCTTGGAATCTCAGCTGCCAAGATCACAGAGCACTGGCTCTCCCAGCCACCCATGAAGCAACAGAGTTGTCTGTGTGTGCGTTTATATTTATACTTCAATTTCTATGCCACCCCCTCCTGCCTCTGGCAGCTTTGGGTGGCTTACAATAAAAACATCCAAAAAACCACATGCAATAAATAACAATATAAAAATATATATAAAAATATAAAACCAACAAGAAAGACTCCATAAGAAGATAAAAAGGGGAAATAACATCCCCATCCTAACCCTAATGCATGCAACCTGTGGATGCATGCATTAAGCACAGAGCAAATGTAGTGAATAGGTTGTTGGACTTGGAGGATCTCAGAGGCCAGTGTTTCCTACCTTAGCTGTGTGTCCTTGGACATGTCACATTCTCAGCCTTACTTTCCCATCTATAGAATGGGAATAATAATGGCTTAACTCACAAGCTTGTTGTGAGGATGAACAAGACATAAAAACATATGTAGTGCCAAAGTGAGTCAGACCAATGGTCCATCAAGCCCAGCATCCTGTTCTCCAGCAGTGGCCAATATCAATCACATGGGAATGGTAAAGACAAGGACTGTAAAGCATTTTGAACAGTGAAAGGATAAAAGTGGCAATTCATTTATTACCTCATATGAAGATTTTGGGGTTGGAACTTTGACCATCCCAGGAATATAGTTATGAAGTTGAAATTTTAGTATCTATGTGAATGAATGCCCTTGTATAACTAAGGTCACTTTCATTGTCGTGTTCACAAGAAAGGTAGCTGCCCTTAAAATAAAATCATACAGAGAGCAGCAACGTTCAGAAACTTTGCTTTTCATTAGAGACATACAATCCAAAATGACAGATTGCAGGAGGTCAAAACAAGTTGCTGAATGTGGAATGGAGAACATCTCCTTGTATTTCTTATAGCAGATTATTTAGAATAGAGTCAGAGTTTTACCTATATGCAAACTAAATGTATTCAACAGTGGTGGGGGTGGGGAGCACTTTTAAGTTATGCCAATAACAACAGTCACACAGTAGAGATATTCATTACAAATTTTCTATTATTTTGCTCCAAACAGATATAGTAGCTTTAACAGCTTGTAAACGCACCCTAATTGTGTAGTGATAAAATTAAGCCTTTTGCATTTTCCTTCAAGACAAAATGTATGTAGAGCTTACAAAAAACAGGGTCAAGCTATGGCCAATGGAGTTTTACAGCATGTAATTAAGATTGTATTGCCATTAACTACAGTCAATCACTTTGGGAAACTGAGTTGTATTTGACAAAAGGGGAGGAAAGGAGTATAACAAAAACATTTATTACAATAAAACATATTTATGTAAACAATTGATTTTGGATGGATTTGCAGGAAAGAATGAGAGTAATTTTACTGCCCCATATGTCAGTGTAGAAAGAAGTTAAGAACAACATATAGAGATATATCAACTCAGGCTTTATTGGGGTTCAGAACTGAGGAAACAGTTTTTAAAGGCATTTTAAATAAGAGTGAAAAACTAAGTCTTCGGAAAACTTCAGAATTCTGCAAATATTACAGTATTCTATTCAGAAAGGCCAAATTCCAAAGTTGCGAGGACCAAGGCCGTTATTTGGAAAATTTTGGAAAGCTTCGGAAGCCAATGCATATGTGTGGGGCTAGTGGACAGTTGATCTTATTCTGGAATTGAAACGTAATGTCATATTTCATAGGAGGAGGGTATGGGAGGGGACATTTGAGTGATGGAAAGCCAGATGGAAAGTTTTGATTGGCTGACTAAGCCAGATGGCAAGCTTTTGATTAGCTGGCAGGGCAAAACAAAAGTGGCTGCAGCCATTTTGTCTATTTTCTTTGGCTGTGTGCTACAGTGCTGCTGGATCTGTAAGTAATCCGCTGGGAGGGAGGGGTGCTTGGCCTGGTATGGTTTGACCTGTCCTGTCCATAGAACCAATGCTAGGGCATGGGGGTTATGTTTACCTTTACCATGTCAGTTTTTATTAATAATAATAATAATAATAATAATAATAATTATTATTATTATTATAAATAAATAAATAATAAATAATTGGGAGCTACATTGCTTCCAGTTCTGCCTGCTGCTTGGTTGGCACTTGGCACCACAAGGCAAGAAAGATCTCGCTGCCTGGCTCCACTTCCCCTTGCCTGGTCTTTGTCAAGTTACCAGAGCCACAGATCAAGAGGGTGCATGTGGAGGATTGCGGTGTGAATGTTTGGTTTCCTTACTGGTTTTCTGCTGTCTGATTTGCTGCTGGGAGGGCAAGGAGGACCTTGTGCTCTCCAGCGGTCTGGCTGGTAGCACTCATGGGGCCACGCACGGACCAAAAAAGCTTGTTGCAACTTGATTAATCAATTTGATTTGCTTGCTAATGTAGTCTTTGGACTTCCTTTGGTGGGTTGTTGTGCATCCATCCTGATTGACTAGGCAATTAAACAGCTGGAACTGCTGCACATGGCAAGACCTGCTGAGGATAGGGATGCGCGACCAGATCGCGGTTTGGTTGGTCGGTTTGGGAGCTGAGTTCGGTTTCGGTCATTTAATCCAGGGACCGAGTTCGGGTTCGGTCGTTCGGTGTGGTGGCATTTGGTTCGGTTCGGCCGTTCGGAAATCAGTTGCGGTCTAGATATCGCGTGGTCCTGTGATCATGTCAGAAACCGGAAATTCAAGTGTGTGCGGAGCTTGTGTGGAGAGAGACCGTGTGTGTTGTGGCTGGATGGCTGTTTGGTTTTGTTTGGTGTGTTTTGGCTGTGTTTGACTGTGTTGGTTTGACTGTGTTGGTTTGGCTGGTTGGTGAGTTGGTGTGTGACTGTTTTGTTTGGCTGTAGTTTGTGTGGGACTTTGAAAAAAATAAATGAAGAGGGTCAGGGTTAATATGACCAGGAAGCCAGCCAAGGTGGCGGAGCTGGTGGAGGAGGAAGAGGTTGCTGGACCTTTAGTGGTGGAGGTCAGCTCCTCAGCAGAGGAGCAAGAGGGCACAGGAGGTGCTGCCAGGTTTGTAAACTTTATTTTTACTTTGAGGACAAGAAGAATAGAGTACTATCCTTTAGAGCGAGCTCACTGGTGTGTGGGTGGGTGGGATGGTGGTAGGCAGTCAGGCACAAACAGCGGGTGGCAGAAGATGTCTGCCACAGAGAGAGAGGGTACTCTGGGGGGCTCTTCAATCAGTCAGGCACGAGCCGAAGGAAGCACCCACCGAAACATGTGCCAGCCATCTAGCAAGGGTCTCCCGTTGCTATCCCTAGCACCCCAAGAAGGGCAGAATTTGCACGTACCAGCCAGGGCCTTTCTAGTTGCCATCCCTAGTGCCCCAGGGAGGGCAGGCTTTGCACGTGCCAGTCAGGGTCTTTCTATTTGCCATCCCTAGTGCCCCAAAGAGGGCAGGATTTGCACGTGCCAGCCAGGGTCTCTCCATTGCCAACCATAGCACCCAAAGAAGGGCAGGATTTACCCATGCCAGCAAGGGTCTCTCCATTTGCCATCCCTAGCATCCCCTAGCATCCCAAGGAGGACAGGATTTGCATGTGCTATCAAGGGTCTTTCCAGTTGCCATCACGACTAGTACTCCAAGGAGGGCAGGATTTGCACGTGCCAGCTAGGGTCTTTCCAGCTGCCATCACTAGCACCCAAAGAAGGGCAGGATTTGCATGTGCCATCCAGGGTCTTTTGGATTTGCACATGCTAGCCAGGGTCTTTTGGATTTGCACGTGCCAGCCAGGGTCAACATCTCCTGTTGCCATCCTTAGCACCCCAAGGAGGGAGGACTAGAGACATCATCATAAATGCATGATATTCTAATTTTATTTACTAGGTGTTGTTTAATGTGTTCCTGTTTCACAGAGGATGATGATGCCGCCCCCAGCGCTGGTGCAACCACCATGCGCAGGACACCATCGAGGCAGAGGTTGCCACTGCCAGACAGTGGGTGCATGAGATCTGATGTCTGGCAGTGGTATGATAAGCGTACTGGATTCGCCATCTGCAAGGTAAGGCACAGGGGCTGGAATAACAGGGAATGGATTGCCCTATGACCTGTTAGGAATTCCTCTGCAGAGAGATATTGGCCACCCACCTATGGAGACAGAATGCAGGCAGGACTTGACAGACCATTGGTCTGACACAGTATGGCACTTCTTATGTTCCTATATTTTTATGTTCTTTAGGTATGCAGCAAAAGATTAAAAAGGGCCAGCCAGGGGACAACATCAGGAATCATCACCCATGTTGAGAAAGTCCCCAGTAAGACAGTGAGGCAGCAGAACTCTGGCATGGCCATGGAGTGTCATTTCCAGATGAAGGGGAGGAAGGCATGCCAGCTATGCCATCAAAGCCCTTCCCCCTCCTCCAGCTCTGCCGAGAAGTCCCCCCATGAGGAGTCTTCAGTGGCAAGGGCCTTTTGGGCCAAAGTGTAGAAGCTGACCCAGGACTACCCAGATGGGGTATGGCTGCATTTTTTATTTTTTTTTGCTATTTTGGTTTTGCTATGTTATTGTATTTTATTTATATTGTTATGGCCTACAGCTAAACAAATAAAATCTTGATTCATTGATTCATATGGAGAACCAACTGGTGGAAAGTTCCAGGAGGTCGAGGTAGAGAAAAAGAAGGTGGAGGCATACTCCCAGTACGTCTCTGCCGAGATGGCCAACCTGGAACTCTACCACCAGTCGGTCTCCAGGTGGCAGATGGTCATGTCAGGGGCTGTGGACTTTGCCCTCCAGAACGACTACCAAATGCCAGAGCATGGGGCATGTGCCTCCTAGATCCGATGTGCCCCTTTTGACTTTCCCCCAAGTTCTGGCCCAAAGACTAAGATACTGTAGACCCCTTATGTTTCCTTTCAATGTTTGTTTTTGGTTTTATAAATGTGTTGTTGTTGTGGTTGTTGATTGAAAAGTTTTTATAAAAGTTCTATTTGTTGTTGTTACCCGCTTTATTTGCACTGACCAATCTTTTATCCCTCTGTGCTGCTTCTGGCAGGTGGCAGAATCTCATTGTATATACAGCTTGTCCGATCCCTACGTAACAGCAGCAGCAGAGGTAGAATTAGTGTATTAGCCCCAAGATATACCAGCAGCAGGCTCTCAACTTGCAGACAGCCCCCCGCCCCCCAGGACGGGCAGGACCTGTGTCTGTGTGGGTGTGCTAGAGAGAAAGAGAGACAGGCTCCTTGGCAGCAGGCAACAGTCTTTCAGCTCCAATCCTCTTCTTTTTCAGGTTGGGGGAAACACTAAAGCTAGCATGGTATGTTCCTCCCTGTCTAGTACTACATCGGTACTCTCCTTCCAACATGACAATAATTTCTCTTTCATTTACATTTCACATCTCCATTCTGTGGCACTAGATCAAATACATCTCCCCAGTACACAGGTGACTACCAGCATGTAAATATACCACCACCAAACAACTACATGGACCAGTTATGTCCTTACATTTAAATTCCTTTTATTTCAGATACGCACCTACTCTAGCCCACTACTTATTTGCCCCCCACTGACTGTGACCCAGTAAGCACTACTTCAGTGTTAGAAGATATAAATGTTTGGACTTCAGCTTCCACCCCCCAGCACACCCCCAGTTTAATCTACTACCTTCCAACCTGATGACACACAACCCAGACATCTGGACTACCCACTAAACTTCAATCACCTCCCAAAAAATTACAAGACTCCTGGCCAATATAATGAAGGTCATCTCTAATACAGAATGTGACACATTGTGTGAGATGACAACCCC
>QEPC01007066.1:1802985-1824499 GCA_003113815.1 Sphenodon punctatus
GAAACATGATACAATTACCAGATAACCACAAAGATTCCGCGGACCACGGAAAGGGGAGTTGGTGCCGCTTATTATGGGAATCCGCACAAGTTTCGCTTCCATTCGCCAGTTCCGATGCCGCGATACCATTAGCGACAAACCGCAGCCCTCGGAAAGCTGCCTCTGCCGAACCGTGCCATGATGTGCAGAATAGTGGTTTCTGTCGGTAAAAGCTGCCGCGGCGGTATGCCACTACAGCCCTAATCCAGAGCCCTGGTACCACCAGGTAGGTCGATCCCTGGGGTGTGGAGGTTATTGCTTAAAAAAAAATTAACAGGCTCAGCAGGGGAGGGGAGGTGAGCCCTGGTGCCCCTTCCACCCATGCAGCCTGGAGGGGGCAGGGAAAACCAGGTTTCCCCCCGAACGGGTTCGAGGAAACTGAAAAGATTCAGGCCAAACAGCCGAAACCCAAAAGGTTTCAGGGGGACCGAACCTTGAACGGGCCAGACACCAAACCCCCCCCGGTGTTCGCACATCCCTATTATTCACACAAGCACTGCCCTGAGGCAGCCCTAAAGTAGCCGCAGCTGTAGATGTGACAGGAAACCATATAAACCAAGTGACCACAGCTGCCTGAAGCAAATCAGTTTACCAGGATAACTTTTTACACACAAATGTTCTGGGAGAAGTTCTATGCAGAAGTTCAAAGAGCCAGACTTTTAAGATCTGGATGAGTGATTTAGACACACAGAAATTTCAGGATGTAACAGCAAACATGCAGGAGAAATGTTTGTGTAAAAACACCCATTGTGGTATAAGTATCGAGGTTATTATAGCTGGAGAAGACTGCAACAGAGATGAGCAGATTTGCACGTAATCCAAATCCTACAGTGTTCGCTTTGACAAATTACATTCAACACATCATTCTAGTCCTCACTGTGAGTTTTAAAACTGTATTTTTTCTTTTCTGTGATGATTATGCTCTGCAATAGCTACTGCACTGAAGAAACCTTTCTCCCAGTTTCACACACTATTGATCCTTTAAGCAAGAATAGACAAAGTTAGCTTAAACAATAATATTGTTTGTCACAAGCTCTGTTCAGTCTCCTGACATCTTTTCTCTCTGCTTAATTACCTGTCCTTGCTCTATGCAATTTGGCAGATCAGACCAACTCAGCAGAATCCATTTTAAACTTCCATGAAAGAGGCTGCTGCAATTTAATACAGCTTGCTCCTAACCTTTGTGTCTGTTTGATTCTGACAACCAGTAGCTAGTATGTTATAATCTTCAGCATATCCCACAGGGGCTGAGGACTGTCTTGTTCTATATTTTATCTCACAGCATAATTTTACCTCAGTTTTTATAGTCTTCTCTTTTTACATCAAGTAAAACAGCCTTGTTCCACAGGCAAACTGCTGGACATTACTAGGAATAAACTCTCTGAACCCAAATTCTTTGCAGTGAGATTAAATTGGGAAAACCAGATATAGTTATGCACAATAGGGATGTGCGCATTTGGATCGGATGTTCGGAGTTTGGACCGAACTCAGTCTGTTTGGACGTCCGAACCGAACGTCCGAACCAAACTCGAAAATGACCAAACAGTTTGGTCATGTTTGGGTGAGTTCAGATGAGTTCGGGGTGTGAACAAAAGGTGACTGGAAGGCCTATTCAGGCAGGAAAAACATGACTGGAAGGGGGAGGCAGCTGAGGAGCAGACTTCCTGGCACCAGGGGTGGAGATCAGGGGTGGTCTAAGGGCTAAATGATACCGATACAGAAAAAAAATCAGTATCGATATTGGTACCAATAGCGGTATTTCAAATGTTCGGCTGAACCGAACTCTGCAGAACTGAACAACCAAACCCGAACTCTGTTTTCAAACCGAATGTCCAAACGGCCAAACATCCAAACCACATTCTGTTCGCACATCCCTAATGCACCAATTCTTTTGTACTTCAAGGCCTACCAACCTCTACAAACACAAAAAGTTATTAGCCTGTTTCAAAGTGAACTGTGAAGAACTATTCAATTCACCAGTGCTGGAATACAACCCCTCTTGCAGCAATTCTGTGAAACCTTTTCCAAACAGAAATAAAGAGTGTTTTCAGACAAGACACTACTCACCCACCTCCCACCCTCTGTCCATGTTACAGGGCACCCATAGGGCAACACTGCAGCCATGCAACATGTATAATGGGGGGGGGATTGGGTGGATAGTGGGTGGAGAGTGTCTTGTCTGAAAATTTCCAAAGATAAATGTTATATCCACAGACACCATAAGAGGGATTGGGGAAGAAAACAACTATATATTGATCTTAGAACTTGTCAGGACAGAAATCTTTGGCTCTTTTTAAAATGGGCCTTGGCTGGGGGAGGGGGGTCCATGGGCATGCTGCCGTGGTGATGGTGTGGGGGTGCAGGTGCACATGGATGCACTCCCAACCCCAGCATCCTCTCACATCCCCATGCATGCCCCCACATGGAGCAACCTGTGTTTTTACTGGTTGCTCCATACGGGGGCGATGAGTGGAGATGCCAGTTACGTGGGAGTGTGCATGCACACATGCCCACCCGCTGCCGCTTTTAAGCAGGTTGCAGCCACTTATGTCCACAGCATGGGAATGTGTAGGCATGAGTGGGTGTGTCTCGCATAAAAAGGGCCAAAGAGTCCTAGGATGTCAGAGTTGGAGGAGACATCAAGGGTCATGTAGTCTAACCCTCAGACATCCCCAGCCTTTAAAAAAAAATAACCTTCAGTAATGGAAAGCCTGTGCCCACCTGCCCCTAAGCAACAAGATAGCAACCATCACCAGATAAAAAATAGAAAATCTGTCCCATGAATTTAAAAAAAAAATATAAACCCATTTTTAAAAAAATCTTGACTCTTGACAAAATATTGGTATTTCAATTTTTTGTCAATAGGAGAAATCCTGAAATGCAACATAATTTTAATGGCAAATGTGGATGCACATGTGCATTCACTGCATCTCCAAGGTGCTCTTTGCATGTATCCACACCAAATACAAAATGAACAAAAAATACCGGGTTTTTTTAGTACTTTTTAGATTTTAGATTTTTTTCACGAAAATTTCAAAAACTTTAGTTTTTCAAAATAGCCATTGAAAGTGTGAATTGATTTGAAAACATGATTTCTGGGGGAAAAAAACTTTTTTTCAACCAGTTCTGTTAACAGCTTGCACACATAAGAAGTCCAGATGGCCATGCACTTGTTTGAAGATTTCACCCAAATTATGTCAGTAGTGCAGTACTGATGAGCACATTAGTAATGCAATGGACCAACATCCAGATGTTTAGATATAGAAATATGAAAACCAGGATGCAAAGTTCAAATCTTCAGCTTCATTAGTTCACTATTATATACGAGTATCCACTTTCAAATAGACCATTGTGGATTAACACTCAAGTTACAATCTCAGTCCTTCAGTCCATATCCTCCAGGAAGGGACAACTTTGTGAGATAGCCCATACTCTTTGTACCAGATGGGAAGAAAATATTCCAAAGAACCCTTCATCTTTTGCACTGTTAGGGCAATTGCAATCAACCACCTTCCATGGGACTAAGCAGCATTTTCCTAATATGACTATTGAACTTATGGGGAAAGGAAGGAATGTAGCCACCAACTGTACAAGTCCTTACTGGCCACAACTTCTTTCCCTTCTTCTTTAATGCACGGCCTCACAACATCGTGATTTGGAATTGTGAATTGGATTCCATGTATGCAGAAATATCTGCACGGATCCTCATGAGTGTATCCTCCTGCCATACTCCCATACAGAACTCCCTCCACAATATAGGTGGCGGCACATAAGACAATTACTTGAACAATTTTTAATACTATCAATACAGCCAATAACAAGTTATCTAAATTTCACTCCTTTGAAATCATTACTTGTCTCCTGGATCAGTAAAGTGTCTGGATGAACAGAGGCTGGTGCAGAGATTAGGGAAAGAGTGGAGTTGGACACTTGGTTGGTTTACTCGCCCCCTTCTCCACCCTTACACTCATTTTCTCCAGGTTCAGCACTAATGTGAGTCCAGGAAGGCATGGAAGAAATGGAAAGAGAGACAAGTAGGAGACCATGCCTGCTGCCCAATCTGAAGTTTCACACTCTCTTTTGTCTCTTCCACCTGCAGCCTTCTTAACATTAGAGGTGGAGCAACTACAGGGGGCTGCCTCAGTTCTTGGTATAAGGATGTTTTCATATGTGCACTTACCCAGACTTACCCAGTCCGGAGATGGACTGGGATTGCAGCCAGGATTGGGGCAGACCACCGAACATGCACGATGAAGACCAGGTCACCAGGGAGGGCACGGAAATGCATGGATGTGTGTCCGCCCCGGATTCATGCTGCGCCCTGCAGGCCATGCCCCTCTCCCAAGGACAGCCATGGCAGCCAATCCATGGTGCCCAGACTTGGCAGGGACTCAGGACCAGTAAAGCAGACATTTAAACATGGAAGTCGGCCAGTCAGATCCTGGCCATGGTGAAGGATAGTGTGGACTCAGAGACGTTCCTGAGTTACAGCCTACGCTAGCCACCACCACGACCAGGATCTATCCCATGCCAACATCTGGCAGTCAGGAACGGACATGGGTTCCCAGAAAAAGTGTTGTAAAGCGGGCCACTGTCCTGTCTGAAAACACTCTAAGGCAGCTAAAGGAGTGGTTGGTAGACTGCAAAATTGGGCTGCAGCATCCTCTCTGCTTCCTACTGTGTGAGTGGCCTTATTCCCCATTCCTGTCAGGCTCACAATGAACATGAGAAGGATAAGGTGGGTTAGAGAATGCAGAACATGTTGGGCCTCCTTCCCCCTTCTCCCTGAAACCACCTCAGCTCTGGGGACTGTAGGCAGAAGATAATGGTGGTTTGTGTGCACCTACTGTGGCTGATTTTGCAAGTTGTGGTAACTGATAAATATGTTATCCACCTAAACATTCTTCCCTATTTGATCCTTCAATTAAAGATGTGCTTTGTCATCGGTTTTGCACACTGTAATCAGGGACATGAGTTGACTGCACCAAAAAATCTTAAATTCTGCAACCAGTGAAACCAAATTCTGAAAATTCATCGTGAACATTAATATTTGCATAATTAACTTAATTTGCATAACTATGCATGCTGGGAAGCAAATTTGCAATAGTTTGACATAGAATCACAACTTTGCTAATCAAACACAACTCAAATCCTCTGGAATTTCAGCACCTCCTTCACGCAAACATAGGGCCTTCAGACCCTACCCACCCACAATTCATCTCCCAGGGGCCTATTTACCCTCGGGTCATGGTCAGAATTGGCTGATTCTGCGAGGATTGGCTGATTCTGAGAAAATCACTGCAAATTGCAGCAATGCAGTCAACTTGGGTCCCTGACTGTAATACATAACCACAAGGAGTGAATATCTCCAATTTGAATAGTCACATATCAACTGACTGAGGGTAAGGTTACTGCTCTTTCGGTAATGAGAGCGGCTATCATTATTTAAGCTGTTTGAAATGTATTCTAGGCCTTCATGATAACTAATAAGGGGGCTAGTGTTGCCTTGCTAAAATAAAAGCTTCTAACTGGAAAGCTTGCTGTTTGTGAAGGGCCTGCCAGTGTTTCCATTTATAATCCTTCTTTCAAGAATAGAAAAGCTATTGTTTCAAATCACACCAGACTGACATTTTGCATATAAATTGCAAGTCAAAAAGTAGAGGTCTGTCAAATGTTCACAATTACTGTGTGGCATCCGCTGCTACAAGCAGTCAGAGACAAAACATTGTAGCTAGGTTTTAAAAGTATTGGGTAATTTTGTGGCTGCTAATTGGTATGGTCATCATCATCATCATTATTAATTTATTTATATAGGCCTCAGAGGAGTGGGCATCCCGGGAGACGAGCGTTGGGAAGCTGTTGCTCTGCCAGGGCCATTGTTCATATAGGAACCCAGGAGGCCCTGGACCCCCGCCTCCTTGCCTATCTAGTGAGTCTAGTTAAATTTGGTTACTGTTTATTTCATTAACTATATTGAGTGGGGATCAAGGCTGTCAATTTTACTGCTCCCAAAAGGAGCAAGGACAGTTGGATAGTGAGTTTGTTACAATTCCAAGTTATCATTTCATTTATTAATTTTATTGTGATGGGGTCAAGGCTGTCCGTCCTTCCACTCCCAAAATGAGCAAGGACTAGGGATGGGCGAACAGATTGCGATTCGGTTCGGCCATTCGGTTCGGTTGCCGCATTCAGATTCAGCTGTTCGGTTCAGGCATTCGGAAAAGTATCATGAGAGTCCGTGATTGCACCAGACACTGGAAATTCGAGTGCGTGAGGAGCTGTGTGGTGAGAGAGTGTGTGTTTGGCTGGCTGGCTGTTCGGTTTGTGTGTTTTGGCTGTTTGTGTTTGGTTTGGCTGTGTTGCTTGGTGGTTGGTGTCTTGGTGAGTGTTGGTGTGTGACTGTTGGAGTGCCTGTGTTTTAAAAATAATAAAAAATAATAAAAATGGAGAAGAAGGTGACCACCACCATTAAACGCTGGGCCTGGGGGAAGGCCAAGGTGGCGGAGCTGGTGGTGGAGGAAGAGGTTCCTCCTGCTGTTGCTGCTGCTGGACCTTTGGTGGTGGAGGAGGAGCCAGAGCCGGCGGCCACTGCTGCCAGGTTTGTAAACTTCTTTTTTTACTTTGAGGACAAGAAACATAAGGCTTTATCCATTAGAGCGAGCTCACTGGCATGAGGGTAGGTGCGTGGGTGGTGGGTATCAGTCAGGCACAAACTGGCCATCAGCGGGTAGCAGTGCATGTCTGCCACAGAGAGAGAGGGTACTGTAGTGTGGGGGGCTCTTCCAGCAGTCAGGCACAAGCATGAGTACGAGCACGAGCAGCACCCCCATCCAAACATGTGCCTGCCATCCATCCCTAGAAAGGGTCTCCACTCTCCAGTTGCCATCCCTACCTAGCACCCCCCAAATAAGGGCAGGATTTGCACGTGCCAGGCAGGGTCTTTCCAGTTACCATCCCTAGTGCCCCAGGGAGGGCAGGATTTACACGTGCCAGCCAGGGTCTCTCCATTGCTATCCCTTCCTAGAAGCACCCCAGGGAGGGCAGAATTTGCACGTGCCAGCCAGGGTCTCTCCATTTGCCATCCCTAGCATCCCCTAGCACCCCAAGGAGGGCAGGATTTGCAGGTTCCAGCAAGGGTCTTTCTAGTTGCCATCCCTAGCACCCCAAGGAGGGCAGGATTTGCATGTGCTAGCCAGGGTCACCATCTCCCGTTGCCATCCCTAGCACTGCAAGGAGGGAGGACTAGATGCATCATCATAAATGCATGATATTACTTAGGTGTTGTTTATGTGTTCCTGTTTCAGAGAGGAATCGGATGCCGTTGCTGGTGACACACCGCACAGGACACCCAGGCAGAGGTCGGACTCGCCAGTGTCAGACAGTCAGCCGACAAGGTCCGATGTCTGGATGTTTTATGAGAAAGGTGACGGAATCGCCATATGCAAGGTAAGGCACGAGGGCTGGAACAATAGGGAATGGATTGCCCTATGACCTGTTAGGAATGGAAGTCCCCTGCAGAGAGAGACTGGCCAACCAGTCCACCCACTTGTGGAGACAGAATGCAGGCAGGACTTGACACAGACCATTGGTCTGATGCAGTATGGCATTTCTTATGTTCCTATCTTTTTATGCTCTTTAGACCTGTGGCAAAAGAACCAGGAGGCAGAGAGCGAGGACCACATCAGGGCTGATCGCCCATATTGAAAAGCTCCATGACCTGACGGTGAGGCGGCAGGAGGACTCTGGCGTGGCCATGGAGCCTGAGTATCAGTGCCAGAAGAAGGGGTGGAAGGCAACCCGGAAGTGATGGCATGTAAGCCCTCCACCCTCCTCAGCCCCAATGTGGATTCCCCCAGACCCCAGGAGTCTGCTGCAGCCAAGGCCTTTTGGGCCGAAGTTGAGAGGCCTGACCACCAAATGATGATGGGCGTACGCTGACTGGAGAACCGCCTGGTGGAACAGTTCCAGGCACTCGAGGTGGAGAAAAAGAAGGTGGAGGCGTACACCCAGTATGTCTCTGCTGAGATGGAATGCCTGGAACTGTACCAACAGGCGGCTCCAGGTGGCATCGGGAGGTGGAAGGGGCCGTGGAGTTTGCCGTCTCCCACGGCTTGGAGATAGAAGAGGACTGGGTGGCCTCCCCTCATCCCTGTGATGTGCCCCAACGTCTTCTACCTTTCCCCCAAGTCCTGGAGGACAGGTCCAGAGACTAATAGTTTCCTTATAAGTTTCCTTTCAATGATTGGTTTTGATTTCGTAATGTTTTTGTTGTTATTGTTGTTTAAATAGTTTTAATAAAAGTTGTTATATTTGTTGTTACGTGCTTTGTTTGAACTGTCCAGACTTTTATCCCTATGTGCTGAAGTTCTGGAAGACAGGTGGCAGAATCTCATACAGCTTGTCGATCCCTACCAGCAGCATCTGGCTGGCTCCACATGTAGCGTAGTTAAGGTATTAACCCAAAGATGTACCAGACAGAAGCAGGGTCTCAACTTGCAGACAGCCCCCAAGGAGGGGCAGGGCTTGTGTCTGTGTGGGTGTGCCCACAGCCCGAGAGAAAGAGAGACAGGCTCCTTGGCAGCGGGCAGTAGGCGGCGGGAACTGGTAGTCGGAGGGGCTTTTATTTCCAGCAGCTTCAGCGGACATTCATGGGTGAGTGTGGAGGAGTAGGCTGTTGGGGGGGTGGATAAGGCTGGCGTGAGGGAACCGGGATGCATCCCCCAGTGACTGGAATGATGGTCCCAGAATCTCATTGATGGTTCTTGAGATGGGCGGGCATTACTGATTTAGGTACAATGGAATGACAGCATATGTGAGTTTAATGATAATTATGTCCCTAGAATTAGTGCATGGTTGTGCACACTTCATTCAATCAAGCAATAGGTGATAGCAGCAGGTGCAGCAATACACACAGGCAGGCGGGCAGGCAGGCAGGCAGCCACATATAATACGTTGTATTATATTGATATATTCCATCTCATTCTGGTAGGTTTGCTGCTCGGTGTAGGCAATGGGCATCGATCAGGCACATGAGCACATCTCTCTCATTCTAGTGGGGAGCCTCTCTCTCTCTCTGGCCATATAATGCATGTTACAGGCAGCATGGGTAGGATCATGTCTGTATCTCCTTCTGGCAGTGGGGAGACTCTCTCCCTCCCTTATTTCTCTCTCTCTTTCTCTATGAACAGGAGGTTGCATAAAGAAAAGGTGGAATGACAGCGCCCCATGAGCAGAATGACAGGGCACAAGAACCCTGAGGGTGGGTCCTGGGTTGGGGCTAGAGTGGCAGCTTCTAGTTATTGGGCACAGCCCTCCCTGCCAGTAACGTAGGCCCCAGAAACCTGATGGCAGGTCCTGGGGCTGGAGTGGCTGTTTCTTGATGCCATGGCACAGGCAGCATATGGCTTGGGGGCCATTGGCACCAGCATCACCATACATTGGTTGCCAGGGTACAGAACCCTTGGCATAGGCAGCATACAGGCCTGGGGGTCATTGGCACCAACGTCATCAGATATTGGTGGCCAGGGTACAAAACCATTGGCACAGATGGCATATAGGCCTGGGGGCCATTGGCAGCAGCAGACAGTGGGTTGCCAGGATACAGAACCTGTGGCACAGACAGCATATAGGCCTGGGGGGCATTGTCAGCAGCAGCGGACATTGGTTGCCAGGGCAGGCAAGCAGGCAGTGTGGCATGAATGGCAGTCAGGCAAAGTAAGGCAGGGTTCGAGCTTTGCAACCTGGGTGGGCGGGCAGACAGGCAGCGTGGCATGAGAGGCAGTAGGGCAGGCAGGCTGGGACATTGGCAGCAGGGCACTCAGATAAGCTAGCAAAGACTGCAGTGCAAGAGAGAAAGAGCCAGTCAGCGTCACATAGGTGGGCTGAGATTGTGTAGTCATAGGCCGGCTGGAAGGTTTACAGTTTGTTTCCCAATGCCACCCTGCGTCATGAGGTTAGTCAGATAAGGCAGCAGAGGCCATCTATTATGAGAGACGGGGGGGGGCAGGTGCCAGGCATTGGGAGGGAGGGACAACACCTCAGCAGCACAGCTGCTCCACCAACTTGGCCCCCATTCTCAGGTGGTGCGGGGAGCAAATGTTCCCAGCCGCCACAGAGAACACCCGCCCGTTGGGGACACTGGTTGGTGGGCAGGACAGGATACCCTTGGCCACTTTCGACAGGGTTGGCCACATGTTGGCCTTATCAGCCCAGTAGGCCAAGGGATTGCTGACGGGATCAATGCATGGCTCCTCCTCCAGGTAGGTCTCCACTGCTGCTGAGGCACCATCATACTCCGTCTGGTAGCTCTGGGTGGGCACCACCTGCCCCCCTGCCCTCATCCATGCTGCTTGCCCTTTTGTGCTGGGCCCCATGCTCCCCAGAGTGAGGAGCTGCTAGCAATAGGGGTCCTGCTGCTGCTCCTTATTCTGCTGCTGGTGCTGGTGCTACCGCTAGGGCTGTGGGCAGGGATAGACCCAGATGGCTGGAAGGGGTCATTGCTCCCACTCCCACCATCCCCAGGGGCATCCTGCTGCATGGCCCGGTCTGCCTGCCGGACCTTCTGTACTACTGCACCCCTCTGGAGGTCATAGACTGCTGTCTCGCGTGCCATGCTGCCCTTGATCCTGGGGTCTAACATAGTTGCCAGGACATACTCCTCCTGGTGCTAGAGCTCATCAAAGCACGCACTCAGCCCCGACTTCAGCTTCTGCACCAGGTCTAGCCCCTCACTGGACATCTTCCTGCCCGCAGGGCCACAATCTCGCCCCCTGTGAATTTCATCTAGGCTCCTCTGGAGACTATGGACCAGAGGGGTCACCTGGCTGAGGGTGGCAGTGGAGCTGCTCACGGTCTCCGTCACAGCCAGGAACGGTCTCAGGACGAATATCATGTGCGCGAGAATCTCCCATTCCTCCCTGTTGTACTTCATGTAGAGCGGCTTTCTGCTTTTTGCACACAGTGCACTGCACCTCTCTGGGATCATCTGCCCGCACCTCCTTAAAATGATCTCAGACTGAGGATTTTTTTTCCCCTCCTGCCTTCTGGCCCACCTCGGGTGACACACTGCTGCCAGCACTGCTCGGAGGGGGAGAACTTGGTGACACTGGCAACACAGTTCTGGGAGGAGGCTCAGCCATCACCTAAGCTACAGACATCTCCTCTGTGGCACTATTGTCTTCCTCTTCCTCACTGTCCCCGATCACGATGATGTCCCATGAAGGGGAGTACTGGGACCCTGAGGCTAGACTGTCTGTGCCTGCCATGCTGCTGGCACTCTCCCTGTGCCCCCTCTATAGCTGCTACTGCTGCTGCTGCTGCTATTCCTCTCCCTATTGACATTGCCCGGGGATCGGGCCCTGCCTCTAGCAGCCAGGGTGGGCTCTTGACTCCTGGGGATCACCTCGACAGTAGGGGACATTGGTGGCCCTGTTGGAACATCGAAAGCAGCCCCCAGCACCTTCTCCAGCAGCACCACCAGCAGAGACAGATGCAGCCTCAAGTCCTACAGGCCTTCCAGTGCCCTGCACTGGAGGAGGGCACTACCAGGAGGCGATGCTGAGCCGCTGAAGCCTGTTACCCTAAAGGAGGCCTGTGGAGTTTGGGGCATGGTGATGTGCTCAGGATACTGCTGCTGCCTGCGGCCTCTCCTTCCCATCTTCATTTCTCCCTCTAGTCTAAAATAAAGTTTTATATATATTTTTAATTTATTTTTTAAAAAAAATTAATTAACATTTTTAATCTATTTTATATATATATATATATATATATATATACACACACACACACACACACACACACACACACACACACACAATAAATCTAACTGCTATAAATATTCTAAATGCTATTAACTAAATGGATTATCTGTCTAATAAGTACAAAGGCCTTCTCCTACAAACACTAAAAAAAAATCTCTAAACACACTCTCTCTCTCTCTCTCTCTCTCTCTCTCGGATGGAGGGGAACACAAAGAACACAGAGAGGGGTACAAAACTGAAATGAAACCTAAATCAATCCAATGCTACTCAAAATGAATAAAAAAACAGGGGAAGGGAATCAGGGATGGAATATATATAGAGGGAGAGGGAAAGGATTCAATGGAGGGGGGAGGGAGGAAGGAGGATTTAACACAGGGAACACAGGGAGGGGTAAAAACAAAAAATAACACCTAAATCTATCTAATATAATCTAAAAAATTGATAATATGGAGGTGAATGGGTGAAAAAGGAGAAGGATGGCAATGGATTAGGAATAGGAAGGAACAAAAACTGCTGGGAGAGGGAGCCTTCTGAAACGGCTGCTATCAGGAACAGTGACTAGCTCAGAAGGTGTTGGGAAGGGGGGAGGCCAATGAGTTTTGTTTCTTGCTGCACCCGCCTCTCCGCAAGCCCCATTGGCTCCATGCAGTCTAGCCCGTGGCCATTCGCAGACTGCAAAGCCAATGGTCTGAGGCAAAAAGGGATGGTGATTGGGCAGGCTGGCTGCTACTCCAAACGTCTCCACCCCTGGTGCCTGGAAGTCTGCTCCTCAGCTGGATCCCCCTCCCTGTCACGTTTTGTCTTCCTGTGACATGTTTTTGTAACCAGAACTCAACCGAACGCGATCCGAACTGACCGAACTGTTTGGTTGTTTCGGCGTTCGGAATTGAGTTCGGTTCAGTCAGTTCGGGTTCAGGTTCGGTCGTCTGAACAGGCCGAGTTTGGGCCCAACTCCGAACTTCCGAACCGCGTTCGCCCATCCCTAGCAAGGACATTTAGATATCGACTTTAACAGACATATTCAATTCTATTAAGTTTGTATTGTGGGAGTCAATGTTGTTTGCCCTTCTGCTCCCAAAAGGAGCAAGGATACGTTGACAGTGAGTCTGTTAATTCTAGGATACTGTTTAAACTTACCATTTTTTTCCTGTGAGGGTCAGGGCTGTCCACCCTTTTGCTCCCAAAAGAAGCAAGGACATCTTGAGAGTGAATTTGTTTAATCCCAGGATATTGTTATATATTGTAACTCTATTTTGTCAGGGTTAAGTTTGCCCATCATTTTTGCTCTTGGTAGTGTGTTTGTTAAAACCCAGGATATTGTACAGCAATTTTATTTTTGGGGGGTACGTCTGTTTGCCTTTCTGCTCCCAAAAGGAGCAAGGATACCTTGGATAGTGTGCTTGTTAATATCTAGGGAATTGTCCTTTTTATGGGATTAGGTATCTTGGACTGTGGATTCAAAGTGCCCTCGGAAAGTGTAAAGGTTTCCTGACAGTGTGGATTATCCATTATATTGGAACTTATGGTGTAACATATTTTATATATTTGATTGCTAATATGGGGGTCCGGTCCTTACTAGGAATGCTTGTAGAAAATGTAATAAGGAAATTGTTTTTAATCAGACAGTGTCTGCTGATCAGCCTAAGATTACAATAATTTTTTTTTCTGTGTTAAATTTGGAGGGGTAGAACCCACAGAGGATTGTGACACTCAAGTATCACCTGAAACAGCTCAGTCTACAGAATTTGAAGATCAGGATTGTCCCATTCTGGGGGTTGAGGATGAAATCAAAGATACTAAATATACAGAGGCCCTCTGGTAAGAATAAAAGTGATAGTGTGATTATGATGGAAGAGGGAGAATAGTCACATCAATTCCTAAGGACTGGAATAATGTATACTAACCCATTGGATGGATCCTGTCCTTGGGGTGGAGATATTCCAATAATGACAGATAAGCCTTTTGATCACTCCTCCCCTCATATGTGAGATATTCTAGGTACGCAATGCATTTTAAGTAGGAAACTGATTATGACTGTATTCCAAGATTTGGCAGCAATTCGGATTTTTTTGGCCAAATTCAAAGAGTTATTGTTAATCCTAACTGACCTGGTAATACTAAGAAAAGATCCCAGTTGAAATGGATCTAGAGGGTGGGATGGCAAAAGTTTAGATTCCCAATAAGACAATAGGGCCATTAATAGTTAAGAGAACTAGCCGGAAGTTTAAAGGTGCTGGGGTGAAGAAAAGGAAAAATATTAAAAACCAGATGGACTGGTCATATAAAAGGGGCTCGTATTAGGAAGGGAACAAACTTTTAAGAAGTTGTTTAAATTATTAGAAAAGGCGGCTAGGAAGGCACAAATTAGAAAATTGAAGAACCATAAGGCTAATAAGAGTGGTATATTTGGCATGGGGAATGAAGCCAGAACTAAAGCTAATGTATTTAACTGAGAAAGGTGAGATTGGATGTTTAGTGTCAACCCAGTTCTCACAAGTGATCAAGATTCAGGATCCATGTAAGCATGTGATTACTAATGAGCAGGTTATAGAGGGTAGGGGTTCCCCTGTTATCTCCTATCTTAATAATGCTCAGGAGTCTTTTCCTAAATGGGAACTGCAATTAGTAAAACATCAGTTAGACTTTGTAAATAATCCTAAACCTAGGGGTTTTCTAACCCATTCTGACTGAATTAAACATTTTGCAGGAGCTGTTTAGGAAGGTCCTGCCTGGATCTCTTTCTCACTCTGATATTAGACAAATAGAATATCTTTTTATGACTTCCTTATGGCTAGAGCCTTAGTTACTTTTGAGTCAGGAAATGGTGCGGCAGTGATCTATAGATTAAAGCCAGAGTTTGAGAACATGGGTATTTAGGTGACAAGGTGTTTAGAAACTCATCCCTTCCTAATCTCTTAGAAAGGTCCTTAGGTAATGTATTGCAGGGTGGTAGGAATCCTGCTGAGTTTGATCATCCCCAGGACCCTGAGGTTTCTACTCAAATTAATTTTAAGGATGATTATTCAAGGGCCAGTGTTGCTGCCCATCCCAATGAAGGGGGAAAGGTGAGATTGGTCAATTGGAGGGTAGGGAAAGTCAGGATAAGAAGAGCTTGTCTAATCAGGAATCCATATCAGTATTAGAGGCTTCCTTCTAGCCTGACTGTTATGAGCCCTTGACCTACGAAGGTACCAATTGGTTGGGAGATTTGGGAGGACATCTTACAGATGGATGTGTGGAGGTGGAAAAGGTCTCAGATCTATCCTTTTATGGCAAGCTACCCATCAGAATAACATTATAGAGGAGACAATAACATTAGAGAGAGATTCCAGCTGTTACAACAACTTTATTGGAGATTAGGGACAGTGATCCTGCTCCTCATGTGGACCTAGTTATTCAAGTCATGCACCATCAAGGCCCTATCATAACCCCTATCATCGCTGGAGGGCTGCAGACGCCAGCCCTGACCCCAGAGCAGCCCAGGGGCATGCCCCTGTTGTGAGGGAGAGAGTAGCAAAATTGTAGGGTCCTGGCCCCGGAGGAGTTCAGGGTCCAGCAGGGGGCTCAGCAAAGGAGTATGGAATTCCCTGTTCCGGTTTCTGATATAGAACCACCCCAAACTTCCGATATGCCTGTATTATCTCCCACGATGGAGATCAATGCTTTGTGATGCTCACTGAAGAATCCTCTGGTATCTTTAACTTCCTTTGCAATGAACCAGAGGATCCTGTTCCTTTCCTGGAACATAACGGATTGGAAGCGTAAGCAGGTAGATAGAGATTGTTACTTTTTTACAGAAGTTTGACATCATCTTCTTACAGGGTAAACCTGGGTAGCTGCTTCTGATACTACTGATTTGGATGGCTTTAGGCAGTGGAGCAAGCCTGCTCAATCTTTCAGTAGGAAGGGGCGTCCAACAGGGGGATTGGCGGGTTTTTTGTCTTTAAAAATAAAAGTCGAGTGTTCAGCCATATTAGTGGACTCAAACAACATATTGACTCTATGAAGTAATTTTCAGGATGTTAACCCTTCTGTACAGATAGGTAATGCTTATTTTCCACCGAGGGGGGTCTAAATATGCAAAGCGGGAGGACTGGGGGAAACTAGAAGCATATGTCCTCCCAAATGGAATCATGCCCATTGGAATATATCCTCGGCGACTTTAATGCGTGCATTGGGATAAACAAACCTGCTATTTTGCGGGCTCTGGCTCTACCAGAGCTAGGAGATATTAACCCCTGCTGGAACTCTGGAAGAATGTCATGGGATAGCAAATTTAATTGTGCAGGATGTAAGTTTTAGGATTCAAAATAGAAACTGTGAGGGAGATGAACATGGGCACTTCACCTTTATTAATTATAAAGGCAGTAGTATGATTGATTATGAACTTATATCCTCACAGCTATCTGAGCATATTGCTAATTTTCAAGTAGACACCCAGGTGAATATTGATCAATTTCCTGTCAACCTTGAGTTCAGTTTACAGAGAAAGTTATATTGCAGGATGTGCCCATGGCAAATGGGGCCCTGGAAGTTAGAGGGAGGAGTAGAGTTAGGTGATCTTACTTTTTGAAAGATAGGATGCTCTTAATCCTAACCTCAGAGGAATGTATGTCAGAACATTTAAATCTTATACAGGCCCTGGCAGAGGACATAGAGACAGCTGTGGCTAAATGGGACATCTTAGATGATGAACTATATCCTCTACTATTTAAGGAACCATGTGGGACACCTTGTAGATCCTTTAGATCTCAAGGTTGATTTGATTTAGATTGTAAAATGAGTAGGCAGAAGCTTCAATAGTTGGCAAGGAAGATTAAATTGAATCCCACCGACAATGATGGCCTGCTGTATTATGATCAACATAGAACTTACTAATAGATGTTGAAGATTAAGAAACTACTCTTTATAAAAGAACAGTGGTCTCAACTTTTTGCCACTTCTGTAAGTAACGATACCTGGGGTTTGGGGGATTTGGTACGTAGGTCCTCAACAGGGGGTAAAGTATTTTTTGAGATCCAAAATTACAGCTTCTGTTTGGGAGGATCATTTTTTCCAACTCTGTAATGCCTCTGAGCTTCTAGAGGAACATTTAGTTGGGGAGATGGGAGTCGATCTCCCAGAATGGGAGCCAGTGAACTGTCAAGAAATTTATGATGCCATCTCAGGTTTGAAATCAAATAAGGCCCCTGGAACTGATTTTCTGCCAGGTGAAGCCTTTAAAGTATTCCTAGTTTGGTGGGCAGCAGTATTAGCAAATTTGTTCACAAAAATGAATGCTTCAGGTAGAATTCCCGCGTATTTGAAAACAACAGTCATAGTTCCCATTTATATAAAAAGGTAGTGTACAGGAACCCAAAAACTATAGACCAATTAGTCTTTTGTGTATTGTATCCAAACTTTATTCTAAATTATTTCTAGATAGGTTAACACAGTGGATATATGAAAACAACATCTTAGCTGAAGAACATCAGATTTTCTTGATTCCAAGGGAACCATTGATCAAGCCTTTGTCCTGGCCCACTTAGTGGAGAAGTGTAAAACATCAAATCGTAAACTTTTTGCTACATTTGTCAATTTTTCATCAGCTTTCGATTTACTCAACAGGAAAACGTTATGGGTGAAACTGGAACACATTCGCATTGATAGACGGCTCCTGGTATTGATCAAATCCCTCTATTCTGACATCTCTCTCTGGGTTAAAGTAGACCAGAGGAGAACACACTCTTCACCAGTTCCTACATCCCACAGAGTTAGGCAAGGTTGTCTTTTAGTACCTGTGTTGATCAATCTCTATGTGAACACTATAATTTAAACCCTGCAGAACAAAGGGGGTTATATAAGTCCCAAACCAGGGCAGCAAAGAATCACCACTTTACTGTATGCAAATGATACAGTCCTTCTCTCCCAACCCCACTTAGGATTAATCCATTTGATGAGAGATTTTTGTTTATTAAGTCACCAAGAAGATCTGGTCATTAATTATGGCCCTTTTCAAACAGGCCTGCGGTGCACGGGAGATGGGTGGAGTCTGCTCTTGGGAGTTTTTTTTAAATCTAAAGGGGGCTGCATGGTTGGGCCAGCTAGGAGGGTGCTGGAAGCAAAATTAGTCCCCCAGCTTTGTTATGGGGCTCAGGTGTGGGGAGGTTTTTCACCTGCAGTTGATCCACTCGAAGTAGTATTTAACCAATATTTTAGAACTATATTGGGAGACTCAAGGACAACTCCACAGGTTATACTGAGGTTATAAATGGGTTTAAGATCAATTACCTCTAGCATTATGACATCACTATTGTTCTTTGGCATAATAATTAATAATTAATTAATAATTTGTTGATGGCACTGGCTTACACCATGGCTTAAAGTTAATTGAACAGTAACAAAGACACAAATAAAATCATAATCAGTATAAAATGATAACAGCATTATCAAGAACAACATAATCAATATATAAATCAATTCAGCTAAAAATATCAAGAAAAGAAAAATAGCTATAATAGTTAACATGGGAGTAAGGGCTACATGGTCCAACTTTGGCTTAAGATTGTTTGTTCCTCTACTGGATCATGATCATATTTATGTTTAATTGATAAAATTATAGATCCTGGTGATAGATCTTGGCCTAGGAATTCCTGGTGGGAGTGGGTGCATAAGTATATATGCTGGCTTGGTTTTTCAATAGATTACCTGATGTCCATTTCAGTTTCCATTGTGGCAAGGCAGATTAAAGAAAAGGTGAAAAACATGGAATTACAGGAATATAGGGCCTGATTGGAATTACTAAATACTGCACCCTGGTTTAAATTCTGGTTACCTGGACCTACTGGACCCAGATATTTTTCAACGTTAAATGTTCCATCATATAAAGTTGCTTTTACAGCACTGAGGATCCAAGCTATGGATTCCATGGTGGTGCAGGGCTGCTATAATGGGATGGTATATTCAGAAAGACAGTGTGTGTATGTGGTTCCGGACAAGTTGAAGATCTGCCACACTATCTGTTGTCTTGTTCCAAGTATGTCAAACCACATGCTAAATTATTCATGACACTTAAACCCTGCAAAGGCTGGTCTACTAATTGATAGTCGGTATATCTATTAAATGACTTAAAGGATCAGACCACATTAGCATTTACCTCCTTTGCTATTACTGTGGCTAAATTGCATGCTCAGTTTTGCCACTATCTACTTGATAAAGGATAGAACCATCCGCTCTTTTAGATATCTAATGCAATTGCTAGTTCATCCTTTGGTATGGTTGATATGTCTGATGTGCATATGTATTTATATGTTTCATTCATATGATGTAAGATGTGATATGGCATGTGGCTGATTCAATAAATCAATCAAATAAATAAAATAAAATATATAGTAGGGATGGGCGAACAGAACGTATTCGGAAATTTGGTTCGGTTCGGTTTGACTATCGAGTTCATAAATTCGGTTCGGTTTGAAATTGGAGTTCGGTTCAGAAGTTAAGTTCGGTCGACCGAACAGACCAAGTTCGGCCATTCAAAACCACGTTTTTGGGTGTGTGTTGCCACTAGGGATGGGTGAACAGAATGGAGTTCAGAAATTCGGTTTGGTTCGGTTTGAAATTCGAGTTAGGTTTGAAAGTTCTGTTCGGTCGACCGAACAGACCGAGTTCGGTCTGAACTCCAAACTTCCGAAGTGCATTCACCCATCCCTAATATATAGCACTAGTGATGTACCTGGCACTGTACAGTCAGTAGTTACAGATAGATCCCTACTCTAAAGGACTTGCAATCTAAGAGACAAAGAAGGGGGAGTTGAGGAAGAGGTGAACATCAGGAGAGACAAGGATACACTCATGAGCTTAAGAAGATGCAGGTGCTTAACTTTTTTAACAGGGAATAGATCCTGAGTGAGTGAGGGAGGGAGGAGGATGCAATTTTACGCATGATGAGCCAGGGAAAGCCTGACGGAAGAGGTAGGTTCTCAGAAGGGATTTGAAAGTTGGAATGGAGGGAGCAAAACAAATGTATCCAGGGAGGAACTTCCAGGCCTGGGACACATCAAGAGATATGGGGTGAAGGCATTTAGAGGAGCAGAGGAATCGCACACAGGCGAGGATGGTGGCACAGGAGGAGCGAAGCTCCTGGGCAGGAATGTGGTAGGATACAAGAGCAGAGAGATATGAAGGAGCAAGGCCATAAAGAGCCATGAAGAAGACCAGCAGCTTGTGCCAAATGCGTTCCCATAGAGGGAGCCAGTGTTGGGCAGAAAGGAGGGGTTGAACATGGTAAAAGTAATGGACAAGGTGGATGACTTTGGCAGCAGAGCACTGAGCGGAGATGAGGGGAGTGACATCAGAGCAGGGGAGGCCAGTAAGGGGGAAGTTACAGTAGTCAAGGTGAGAAATTACTAGAGCATGGACATAGGTTTTTTTTAGGGATGTGTGAATGTGGTTTGGGTGTTCAGTGTTCGGCCTGAACTCAGAGTGTTCAGACTGTTCGCGAACACCCCGAACCCGAACGGCCCCCCGCCTGAACCAGCCGAACAAAGTTCATGTTTCTAACCCGAAAGCCCTCCTTCAGCACCTGGAAGCCCTAGAAGAGGCCTGAAGCCTCCGGATCACCACCGGAACTGGAACTTCCACCAGGGCTGGAGCCCCAGAACCACCAGGTAGGTCGATCCCTGGGGTGGGGGTTTATTTTTTATTTTTTTTACTAGGCTGGGCGGGGGGGGGGTAGAGGTGATCCCCAGCACACCTTCCACCCATGCAGCCTGGAGGGGGGAGGGAAACCAGGTCCCCCTCACCCCCAAACAGGTTCCCCGAACAGGCCGAACCCCAAACCCCCAGGTGTTCACACATCCCTAGTTTTTGCAGTGGCAACAGTAAGGCAGGTCCTCATTTTAGCAATATTTAGTAAAGTGGCAGGATTTGGCAACAGTCTGGATCTGAAGTGTAAAGGAGAAGGATGAGTAAAAAATGAAACCCAGGCGCATGCCTGAGTGATAAGAAAAAGGATAAAAACTGAACACCCTGGCCATCCAGGACTTTAAAATGCAGGGTAATAGTCTCCCCTCCCCATCTGATTCAAGAGTGTATTAGAATTAAATCTTCCAAATGAATTTTGTCAACTTGAGAATGTTTGTACAAACTTCAGAATCATTCGGGCCTAGCTTTGGCAGATGACGAGGTAGGAAGAAACTTCAAGCAGTAAATTTAAAAGCAATAAATGCATCACCCTAGGGAATGGCCTTTGGAAGTAGGGATGGGTGAACAGATCGTGGTTCGGGTTCGGCCGTTCGGTTCGGCTGCGTTCGTTTCGTCTGTTCGGTTCGCCCGTTTGGTTCAGTTCGTCGGTTCGAATGTTCGGGAGTTTGGTGGTTCGGGTAGAACATTGAGTTCGGATTCAGTATTTGGTTCATTCGGAATCGGTTCTGTCTTTCGTTCAGTGCAATCAGGAACTGAAAATGACATTTAGTTTTTGAAATAAAAGGAAAAAACTAAAAAACATATATCTGGCTATAACATTTTTGCTTCTTAGTATTTTTGGATGAAAGTTAGGGAGATTGTATCCCCAATGGAGGGCACCAAGTGTACCTAACTTCGAAACGATTAGATAAAGGAAACTGATTTCAGAAGCAATTGAATATTGTGAATTTAAGAAAAGCTCCATACACATTCATGACTACAACTTCTTTATCTTGCATCCAATGTTCATGAAACTTGTGCATATTACATCCCTC
>QEPC01007066.1:1826288-1888958 GCA_003113815.1 Sphenodon punctatus
CGACAGGCACTGGGAAAATAAAGAGACTGCATGGCCTGGGTCGATGGAAAAAGAGAGGTAGAGCTGAGTGTCATCAGCATACTGATGACACTGCATGCCCTGAAACCCTCTCATGATCTCTCCTAATGGCTGCATATAGATGTTAAACAAGAGGGGGGACAGAATGGCACCCTGCGGGACTCCACATGTGAGGTCCCGGGGGGAAGACATACACTCCCCCAAGACCACCTGGTGCATTGTCCCAGCCAGGAAGGAACTAAACCAGTCCAAGACCATCCCACCAATCCTGGCATGGTCTCGCAGGCGAGTCACCAACACCTCATGATTGACTGTGTCGAATGCAGCCAAAAGGTCTAGCAGGACCAGTAAGGTCTGACGACCCTGGTCCAGTGCCAGATGGAGATTGTCAACCAAGGCCACCAATGCAGTCTCCGTAATTAACACTACAATCATGAAAATACATGACTGGATAACTCAAGAGTAGTTTCTGTTTCTGCTAACTGCTGAGAAAGGGATGCAAGTATAATACTGCATTCTAATTTAAAGATTCAGTTTTGAATTAGTCAAACTTGAAAAACAGGTTACTTTGGGAAATGGTGGGATACTCCAAAGTATCAGAAAAGGTGTGTTGGTGCATGCACATGTGATTATTGGCTGAAAAGGTGCCTGCACATAGTACACAAGAGCCTAAACAACTTGCACATTGTAAAACAAGTCATTCAGCGGAACAGCATCTTATTCTACACTTGAGATGAGTAGGACCATTTATGCATGAAAAAGGATATTGAATATGGGCAGTTTAAACTTCTGAGAGATGCTTCAACCTCAATTCCCATTGGGTTCTTCCAAGTCTCCAGCCTTTGTTATGTGATGACCTCTAATAATATTCCCAAAGTGTTGATGCCTTTATGACACTTTGATGTTTATTTTTATAATATGTAGCAATCAGCAAATTCCCCTTTATGTGAGCAGAAAATTGACACCCAGACTGTCACTGAGATGTGTGCAGACTGATAACGTTTCTGGAAACAGAAGATTTAAATTATTGAACAAAGTCATCTGAGATGCAACCAAGTAAGTGTACCCTATTGCTATTGGAAGTATCAGATTATCTTCTGCGTCTGGGTAACACTGACACATTGCTCACTCTTATTATCTTGCTTTTTTGGTTTCATCAAATATAATAATTTGTGCTAGGGGTTGTGTTTTTTTAAACAAATATACATTCAACAAACAAAAGTCTCCATCTTCCCACTAATCTGAAATAAAACGTTTCCTTCCTAGATCAAGACCTAAATGAGAAATGCCTTATTTTTATTTCTATTGCATTTTCTCAGCTTGTCTAAATAATTTCCACTTTCCTTAAGGTAATACAGCACAGCCATCTATGGATCCCAATCCAGATGTGCAAAAAAGATACGGAAAAGACTTGCCTTTTCTCATCTCTGAGAATAATACATATATACAACAGTCACAAAATGGAAATGCATCACTTATAACCAGAAGAATTTAAGTATTAGACTTGGGACCCCCAGGCCATTACCGGATACCGGATTTACCAGTTTCCGGTTCTCAAAGAACCGGATTCTCGGATTAAATCCGGTATACCAGTACCGGTTTTATTCCATTGATTTCAATGGGGCACTGTGGCCCCATTGAAATCAATGGAATAAAAAAATTCCTCCCCCCTCCACCTCCTAGGCTGCGCGAGTGGAAGGGGGGACACCCCCCACCCACCCTGCCCAGCCTGGATTTTTTTTTTAAAAAGAGCCCCCCCTAGCGCCAGCGGCCGCGGCGTCCCCGCAGCAGCTGGTAAGTATAGACCTGATCCCTGGGGGGGGGTGTTTAACACCCCCCCAACCCCCCAGGGATCACCCCTACTACAAGTTCCCTGACTGTACCTTTGACTTTCAGCTCCGGGTGCAGCGGGCGGTCCGGGGGTCTCAGCGCCGGCTGTGGCTGCCGGCGTCAGACCAGGCGTCAGGCCAGGCCAGGCACCCCCAGTCGATTATATACAAATCCAGCAGCACTGTAGCACATAGCTAAATTCACCAAAGAGAATGGACAAAATGGCTGCAGCTACTTTTATTTTTCCCTGGCAATCAATTAAAAGCTTGCCATATGACTTGGCCAGCCAATCAAAACTTTCCATCTGGCTTACCATCACTCCCATACCCCACCCCACCCAAATATGGCACTAAGTTTCATTTCAAGAAGAAGCTCCACTGTCCACTAGCCCCCCAGGTATGCAGCAGTTTCCAAAGTTTTCCGAGTAACAGCTCTCTCTTCGGAACTTTGGACTTTCCAAACCAAATCTTTGGTGATTTCTGAAGTTTTCCACAGACCAAGTTTCTGCTGTAGGAGAGGTCATTGAAGATCTGGTGCAGCTGAGCAGCACATCAAAAAAGCGAGAGGATGTTCTTAGTAGTAAAATAATAAACTACCAGGCTGTCAATTTAAATATCCTGGAAACTTGGGTCAAATAAAAAAATTTGCCCCTAACATTTGGGTCAAATAAATTTTTTTGACCCTAACAATCTCCCCTTGAGAGTAGAAGAGTCAGAACTGACAATTCCATGAGACACTATGAGGTTATTGGAACCCATTAATAACAATAGTGTATGGGAATCATAACACCTTTAAAAGAGTCAAAAGTAAAAGCAAACCAGTTTACCTTTTCTCTCTCTAAAAATAGGAAAGAATGAATGTACAAAAGGGAAGCATGATACGATGAGGTGTCAGCAGTTTTCTACTGAAAACACATGCAGTTAGGGAAGTTTTGTTTAAGCAGACATCCTGCTGTCTTATCTCTCCCATATGACTTTTTCCTTCCTTTCCCTGTTACGTTGGTAAATATTTTCCTTGCAGCTGAAAATTATTTTCACTGATACCTGCAGAGAAAGACAGAAGTGCTCAGCCTCAGTGTCCAATTACAATCTTAATGAGCATATTTTCCAGCTCAAAGTCTAGCTTTCATTTTTGTCAAACATACTAACAGCACCACAAGGCATGTCTTTCCTTTATTCCCTGCATTCTGGAGCAAGGACCCCATTCATCCAGTCAGCTATGATCATCATGATCATAGAGGTACTTGACCAAGCAGAAACAGAAGAGAGAAATACACCAAAATAAAAGAACTAATGGTAGAGATTCTACTTTGGGTATAGTTGAGATCATATTTGTGGTGCAAAAATGTACTCTATTGCACTGCAGTAGCTTTACGTTACCATAACAAAAAGGCAGTTTGGCTACAATCGTCACACCATTTTTTCCAGAGAAAACTATGTAACAGGGTGACATTCTTGGGGTGTACATCCTCCCAATATTAGACCCCCAAAGTTAGCTGACATGAGATCTTAGCACCACTGTGTCCCTTATTTTCATTGTCCCATCCACAGATGTAGTCTGTAGTCACAATCTGTCTCAGATACATATATACAGCTCCTCCTGTACTCATTGGCTTCCCTGGTCAGGAAAAATCCATCCTGAGTCAGTCCAAGTTCTCCAAGTTCCCAGAGCCAGCCCTCCCCTCTGGGCTTCTCTCAGTAGGAGCAGAGCATTCCTGAGCTCCTGCCTCTTACAAGGTTTCTCTTCCAAGTAACATTTCCTCTGATTGAGCCCTTCCTCAGCCTCTTATGGTTTCCCAGCAAAGTCCAGGCACAGGTGTTATGCAGTCAGATGCTCTTCTTCACTCCTAGTGGTGCCTGAGCCTCAGTGAGCACCTTCACCCTTGCAGGCACTACGTCTTAAAGGGCTAGCACTTGGCTGTACCCTGCCACAGCGCTCCACCCTTGCAGAGATGTGAATAACCCAAGTGAGCCTGGCTTCTAAATCTCACCTAGAAGCAGGGTGTAGCATTTCCTATGTACACCTATCATCATGTAGGGTGAAGTAATCATCTTCTCCGTAGGTATTCCTTACATTTGTGACCCATTGCTACCTTTTCTTATCTAACCTCTGAATGCTTATGGTGCTGGGGTTCTGACTTCCTCCACCCCTCACACAGCCAGTCTTAACCATCATTGCTTCCACTCTTTTACCCTGTCCTACTGAGCAGGTGTTTAGCCCCTCTGAGCTGTGGTTTTGGGTTGGGCCCAATGGGTTGATATCACCCCCCTTCCTGCTCCTCCCTATGGACACTGAATGGGGGTACTAACCCCAGGTTGATGAGATCAGCCCCACCAAACTGGGGATCTCAGCCATTTTTCTCATCCCACCTGAGCAATTCCACCATGGCCTACCCCACAGCACTGTGACATTGGGTTCTGGTCTCCACCTCCCCAATAACCAGTCCACACCACTTGATCATTTCCCCGTTCTGTGGGCTGCTGGCTCCTTCACCCCCATAACCCATTTTTCTGAGTCTATGAGACCCCCTTTCACCACATAAGAAAGGGGTAGGAACCAGGCCCACATGGCATTTCCTGACTTCCAGTCTCGGGACCCTTAAGTGGGACCCTAACTCCTGGAGTCATGACACTCCACCTCAACAAGTCTAGACTCTTTTCCTCCCAGGACTCTCACTAATCTGTAGTAGAATTGGCAAGCTAGGCTTATGGGCCTCCCTCTGGGCCACCCTCTTTGGGCATGCCTGCCTTAGGTGCCCTGCCTTCTGGCACACCCAACTTCTTCTAGGGGTGGCCTGATCTCACAAGACCCTTGCTCTTCTGCTCTCACTGGCCACAGTGTTTAAGGTCCCACTGCCTTTGGGACTCTCTGTTTTCTGCTCCAGATTCTTATTGGGTCTAGGCTGGTCCCTGTTCTCCTTATGGGGACATGCAACTTGCATATACCCCACTATGTAGCAAGCCCATCATCTCTTGAGTACACCTGAGGCTTGGCTGGTGTACACATAGGCTCACCCACTCTGGCATCCCAGAGTCTTTACACATCTATCCCCCTCCCCCCCTGGATGGGGCAAAGCTTCCACAGATGTCCCGGGTGTCCACAACAATAACAGTCTGGGGAATTCCTGCTAGCCCAAGGTTCCCAGTACTTCAATTCCCTTGCTGGTACCCTCTGTCCCTGTTGTTGTGGATCTTTGCTGGTCTCACCTTGGGTATCCCAGTGCTCCTGTATTTTGAGTCTGCCATTTCAGAGGCATCCCCGGTATCCCTGTAGCTCAGGAAAACCCCTCCTGGACCTCCGCCAGAGTCTCTGCGTGCAGTGTCTCAACTCTGGTTCAACCCAGCTCCACAACTGCGGGTGCAATCCTCCACCCATGGTGGTAGCTCAACATCCTGGGAGCTACTACATGCAACCATTTAGTCTCCCTGGCAACCCAGCTTCACTTTCCCTAGGGAGTTCTTTAGGTGCACCTCTCTGATCTCTACTCACTCAATCGTTGTCCTTCTGGACAAAGACCTCTACTACTACTCCCAGGTATACGGCCCTGCACAGGCTCACTCCCCCTCCTCCTTTATATAGTTGGCTTAATGGCCAACATTAGGGGGTGCTTGCATTCTCCACCACTGTCACGTACACCCTGGGGGTGTACGTCCTCCCAGGATTAGCCCCCCAAAGTCATCTTAACACCATCTTAGCAAAGTCATTTTAGCACGGAATCTTAGCACCACTGTGTCCCTTATTTACATTGTCCCTTCCCCAGATATAGTCCATCATCATAGTCTCTCTCAAATACACACATACAGCTTCTCCCGTACTCACAGGCTCCCCGGCCAGGCATGAACCCTCCTAAGCCAGTCCAAGCCCTCCAAGTTCCAAGAGCTAGCCCTCCCCTCTGGGCTTCTCTTACTCAGGAGCAGAGCTTCACCCGAGTTTTTGACTTGGCAGATCTTTCTTCCAAGCCACTCTCCCTCTGACCAAGCCCTTCCCAGGCTCTTATGGCTTGTGACTCCGCAAACACACACATACACAAATGCTATGCAATCAGGTTCTCTACTCCTCTTATAGTGGTACCTGAAATTCCTCAGGTAGCCTGACCCTCACCTTAAAGGCCCAGTTTCTCCACTTGCTTGTGCCCTGCCACAGGTTATTTATGTCTTACTTAGAGATTTGTGTGGGTAATGAGGAAAGTCACTTCTTTCCAAACTGGCTCAAATATGGGGTGATGCAGGGAACCATGTCACCAAGTTGCTGACTTGGGTGCACTCTTTACTAAAGAAATCAGAATAGGAGTCAGGGAGACCTTGGACATCTATTCTGATGGAGGTGGCCAAGATAAAGCTGGTGCTTCCCATGGAAGCTGCTGCAATTGTTAGAATTAGTCAAGACCAGGGTTCCTAGTTTTCTCTGCCAGAAAATCAGAAATTCTCTGATATAAAACACCTAAATTCTCTGAATAAACACACTAAAATCTGTGTTTATCATCATTTTAAAAATTAAACATGTTTACTGTTAATCATTCATTTTAAAAGCCCTTTCCTTACTGTCCACTCTATGGCAAGATGCTTATTGTTAAAAATTCATTTTTAGTTGTATTTGTAGTGCAATTCATGAATTTCTGTCACTGGATCATTCCAAGGTATGCAAAGGAGTTGGATTCCCTTGCCTCTTTGGAGACAGAGGCAGTGGGAGACACCAAAGGCTCTTGTCCTACCTGCAATGAAACAGACATATTAGGGATTCAGAAACAGCATGACAACGGGGCTGTGTTTAAAGGGACAGAAGTCCCAGCAAAGATCAACAGAGCACTCCTCTATTAACACCTCCATGGAGCCAATGTGACTGTGTGTGTGTGTGACTGTGTGTGTGTGTGTGTGACTGTGACTGTGACTGTGACTGTGACTGTGACTGTGTGACTGTGTGTGTGTGTGTGTGTGGTGCCACTCTCCCCTGTGTGTGACTCTTACCCCTTGCCCCATGAATGTGTCTCTCCCCATAGCAACAGACACCCGAGTCCTGTATGTCTCTTACCACCGGCCTTGAAAGAATGTAGATGCTGCGACCCTATTTCTGTCTCTCCACTGCTCTCTCTGCCATGCACAGAGCTCTTCAAGGCATGCACAAAGAGAACTTCTGACTGCATCTCTAGCACACACAGAGCTTCAAACTGATTCAAGAGAAAGGGAGCAGAGGGATCCCCAGCCGGCGACTGGACAGGGAGTGTGGACCCGGAGAGCAGTGCCAGGAGTAGGAGCAACGTAACTGGGGGGTTGATTTTGGTTGGTTGCAGCTAGGCAGCACGCAGACAGGTGCTGTGTATAGAGACTAGGGCTGATGCGGCAGCAGCTGTTACCGTGCCACGATTCCATTCTGCCATATCGGAATTGCCTGCACCACACAGCAGCTTTTCTGCTGACATTCCGCTAATTCCGCCGGCATTCTGCAAATTCGGAAACTATCGGAAAAATTGTGGAATTGTCGGAAACTGACGGAAAACCGCTGTTCCGCTATTTTGTGACGCTGGTTGAATGACGGAAGTAGCGAAAATGTCATGTTTCCACTATTTTGTGAAGCCTGTGGAAGTAGCGGAATGAAATTAGCGGAACTGCAGAAGTAGCAGAATGAAACTAGTGGAATGAAAGCCTTTGCCACGCCATACCACTAATTACGGAAATGCTGTTTCCAGCGGAAATAGCTACCACTGTGACATTCTGCTACAGCCCTAACAGAGACCTGGGTGTGATAGAATTTCCAGGAAAGACCCTTAAATTTCCTGCCTCACCATGACAGCACTGAAAGGGAGCAGAGGGATCCCCAGCCAGTGACTGGACAAGGAGTGTGGACCTGGAGAGAAGTGCCAGGAGTAGCAGCAGTGCACCTGGGGGGTTGATTTTGGTCAGTTGCAGATAGGTGACATGCAGACAGGTGCTGTGTACAGAGACCTGGGCGTGATAGGATTTCCGGGACAGACCCTTAAATTTCCCATCTGACCACATCAGCACTGCTGGTGGCGCACCTAAGGGCTGCACCCGCAAGGGCACACCCTTATGTGCATGGCCTTAGGTGCCGGTGAGGCGCTAGGGTGGGGAAAGGGCCCGGTCTTTTCTTACATTTTTACCATTAAAGGATCATTATACCCGCTGTTCCAGGGGTTAAATAGTGGGCAGGGGACAAGGTAGGATTTATAACTTTCCTTCTCTGGGGGGGCTAAATCTCTTGTCAGAATACCCCGTGAAGGAGGTGGACTAAAGGTTTTTATCTAAGGGCTAATATTTTTAGCTGAAAAGCAAAGATTCCTTGCTATACTGAGGCTTTAGGGCTCCCAATATGACTAGGAAAGGAAGGCATCAAGGTGCTGCTGTTCCAATGGATTTTTCACATCCCAAACAACTTTAATTGGATAGGTTTGTAAAATCACAGCAGGAGGCGTCGAGGGCAGGAGAGGGAATGTTGGCTTCATTATCTGTGGCTTCCCTGCCTCAGGAAATGACCCCTCTATCCAATAAAAAGGAAAATGGGTTGGGAGAATGCCAGACAGCCTCATCCAGTTCATTGGACCTGCTTTTGGCTGGTGGAGCTGCACTTTTGAGTGGCAACGATTCCCATCTAAGTGAAGAAATTGAACTGTCTCACCTGGAGACCTTGGGGACCCAATGTTACCTGATTAGGGATCTTATTAAAAAGCTGATCTCTTAACTAGATAATATAGCTACTCTGCTTCAATCTCAGAAGGCTCAGCTGGACATGTTCTCTGACCTTGTTGTGGACTATAAAGCAGCGAAAATGGGCACTGAATTGCAAAATTTAGTAATGCCCCCCCTTTTGAATAAAGTCCATGAAATTAAAATGGATACCCAGAAATCCATACATGGAAACGGGATTACAAATACCACTGCCCAGGGAATCTTTGATTTGCCTCTGGTGGGGTAACATCAAATTAGGCACAGTAATGAGGAAAAAAAATAATGTCTTAAATTGAATGAGAAAGCTCTGTCTCTCAACATCGTGCATTTGCCTAACATATGTTTTCCCCAATTGAGAATAAAATGGGATATCCAGTGCCATCTAACCGATATAACCCGGCATCCTGCATTTGTAGAACAAATAGATTTTTATCAAATTTTACCAGCCCCTTATAAATCTCAGCACTTGGTGGTCCATTTTCACTCACCCAGGATGGTGGCATGGCTCCTTTCGCATACGGATTTATTTCTGCTGGAAGAAGTATTTGTTTGCTCTTCCCAGCAACCCCTTCTAACCAACAGCGGTGAGAAACAGAGGGAGAGTCCCCTGACCCATGTTCCCTCTTTCAGAGTAACTTTGAGTCCCAACAGAGTTAAAAGGGACTGTTTAAGAATTGGGACTTATTCTCGCTCTTCCGGAATAAATTCCAGTCACAATAGAGCTAAAAAGGGACTGTTCAAGTATTGGGAGTTTAGAACCAATAAATGCTAGGCTCTTAAACTTAGCAATGACCTCAGATCCTGCTTCAATGCCCCAGTCTTTGGAAACAAACAATTATCAATTTCTCGTTTGTCCTCTGCAAAAGGAGTCAGGTCTTTAAAAGTAATATTAGACCAAAGGGCAAAAAAGGTGTTAGTAAACAAATCTTTCATAAAGGATTTATTTATTTATTTATTTAATAGATGTATACCCCGCCCCTCCTGCTAAAGCAGCCCGTGGCGGCTTCCAACAATTAAAACACAATAAAAACAATTTAAAACATCCAATACAATAATATATAAATTTTAAATCTTGGCTAAATATAATAAATACATAATAAATAATAGGTAAGATGGGGGAGCTAAAAACCCCTCACCCTCCCCTCCCACCCTCCCCAAAGGCCTGGGCAAACAGCCAGGTTTTACAACTTTGCTGAAATGTCAACAGGCTGGGGGCCAGGCGAGCTTCCTTCAGAAGGGAGTTCCAAGAATAAGGTGGATATTTCAATAAACCTTACGGAGAATGATCCAGCTTCGCCTATGGAGGCGTGATGTCTGCAAAACCATGATGCTAATCTCCTTACCATTTGCTCCTGGAATGCTTCCGGGTGGCAAGCTCATCAGGGGAATATTGATTTTTTCTCATTTATTAGAAAATTTCAATTGTTTTAGTACAGGAGACTTGGGCCAAACACAGTTTGGAACTGGAGCATTTCAGAGCCTTTTGTCTCCCAGCAATATCAAAAAACTTGAGGGGGGTCCCTGTGGGGACTTGGGGTGTTTGATTTCCAAAATGCTGGAAGTAAATATAATATCAGAAATTCAATGTCCTCCTTTTGCACTTGGAGTGCTATTTAGATATAATGCCCATCTTGTCACTGTGTTACCTGTGTATGTTCCTCCTTCCAATGCAGGTTCATTTGAGATTAAGATCTGAACAGTCTAGAAAGCTTGATTGAGGAACTCCTTATTAAACATCCAAAGGCTCTATTTATCTTGACCGGGGATTTCAATGCGCAGCTGGGCCCAGATGAAGAAGCACTTGCCCCACATTGTGAGTTCCCTTTTTTGCCTCCTCCAGCCAAATTGAAGTCTAGGGTCTCTAAGGATAGGAAAATAAATTCCTTGGGCATCAAATTTGCAAATTTAATCACAGCATTACCCCTATATGTCATAAATGCAGCTGGATTTAATGACATATTGGGTGAATATACTTTTGTAGGCGCCCAGGGATCTAGTGTAGTTGATTACGTTGTAGTGTCATCAAACGCTCTGTCTTTTGTTAATAACTTCACTGTAGGTTCCTGTTTATTGTCTGACCATTTGCCACTGATTTTGTTGCTTGAGTTTCCTAAGAAACCTCAGCCTCCTTCTATGGAGATACCTCAAAATCAGGCCTCATTGAACCGACAGTGCCCAGCAAAATGGAACCAGCATACTGCAAGGGCTTGTAAGACTCTATTAAAATGAAACTTCTGTTCTATAATAATAATAATAATAATAATAATAATAATTTATTGATAAGCATGGCCGAAGGCCATTGCATAAAAAACAGAAAATAAAAATTAAAAAACAGAAATAACAATGGGATGATATGCAAATTAGGTTAACACATAAATGGAAATACTGTAGCAGAGCATAAAGCCATCATGGTAAAATTACACCAGCCATAAGTCATTCATCCAGGACATTAAAAACAACCATAGCACCCAGGACGTACCCCAACCCGCAATGCTCGTACGAACAGAAAACCTCACAAAAAGTCAGAAAAGCAGACAATGGTTGGGATAAGTTGGTGAATTAGGTGCCATGACTCACCACATCATCTCTGGTAGGAAACTTAGACTGCAAGAAGAGGTGGCGACAATTCAGAGCCGAGATTAGAAATTTGGTGACCCTCATAGAAACCTCAGGGGCTGTATCCAATAGAGTCAATATCAATAAATTAGGCTCAGGTCTGCCAGGAAATTGCAGCAGGGAAGAGTGCAAAATATCCTTGCGTAAATTGTCATACAGATTATATGCGAACAGAATGTGGTCTGCTGTTTCAGTTGCAAGAGAATCAAATGGCATAGGCTATCTGAAAACTTGATGGATTGAAAACATCCCTCCAATACCATAGAAGGCAGGACGTTGAAGTGGGCACAGAGGAACTGAAATTTTCCCCTTGGGGAGATCGAAGAGGTTAAGTAAGAGGCCAAAAGTCCCCATTCCAGCAGCAGGGACAGATAAAGGGTCATGTGAGGAGATGCTCTGATCCTAGCAATCTCCTCTTTTTGGGCCATATCTGCATGCCTACACAAAATTTCAGTTTTGGCACACAGATCTTTCCCCTCCAGATAACCCTGGGAAAAGCCAGCGTTGCCCAAACTTCTATTCTATTATTAAAGAGGATATGGATGTGGCCAAGGATGGACTTGCAGTTTTGGAGATTGTTAATAATCTTAGTTTTTAACTCCAGCAGCATATCGATGGTATGTCGCAGCCTTCCCCTAATATTGGACCAAATACTGGGGAATATCAACCCTAGTTTGACCAGGATTGTAGAATAGCCTGGGAGAAAATAAAAACTGTTTACCGAGAGTACTGTCAGGGGCCCTCTTCACAATTACCTAAAAGATATTTCTTACTCAAAAGGAAGTATCAGGATTTGATTAAATAAAAATGAAATGCTTATTTGCAGAAAAAAGGTGGTTGGCCCTACTGGAAGTCTCAAAAACTGGAATGTGATTGGCACCTCCCCATCCTTCCTTGCTCTTGGGAGACATTTTTTAGTGGCATGTATTTGGGATCAGATGTGGTCAATCAATCCTCATCATCAGTACTAGAAGCAGACGCGCTGCTGGTCTGGCCATGTGTAAAGGAGCTAGAAGTAGCCTCGCTTATAGGGACCTTTACAAATAAAAAAGCTCCAGGTTCAGACTTGGTGTAGATTGAATTTATAAAAGCTGTTGTGGATTTTCAGGCTGAAATGAGAGGAGGCTGCAAGAACATTCAACCAGATTTATTCAGATACACAGCTATGGGACCGTCTGGCGATCAATGCCAATGGACCCTGGGCGGATGTGAGGCATGTCAATATATACACAGCTCATTAGTGCCACAAAGTGGTATGAACCAATTGCAGGTGCACAAATACAATACTTCCTTAAATGGATACAGCCTAATAGCTTACACAATGATTTGGCAATGTGCAAGCGCAGAACTACCATATAGCTGTTGCTAGGCAAAGAGTAGTGGATGGTTTTATTGGCTATGACCTTTTAAGTCAGCTTTAACTTCAGACTACTGCGGGGGAGGAGAGGGCCTGTAGACACCTGTCCGGAAGATGTAGCCCACCACAGAAATGTCAACAGGAAACCACATGAACAGGAAGCTTTAATAGGTTATGGAGCCTTCTTAAGAAAAACTAGCTAAGCTGTCTGAGTACGTGCCTTGCATGACAATAGCAATTGAGTCTCAGGCCAAAGCATTGTCAAGGATCTGTAGGCCAGAATCTTATGCAGCTTGGGATTCTTCCATAATTCCCCCCTTTTGAGGCGTTTGAGAAAGCAAAAAGGCCTCACTCACTGAGGGTTTTAAACGCACATACTTATTCCCCAGAGTGACAGCACTGTAGCTAGGCCGTCCTTAATATTACTGATAACAGCTCATTTGGAGTGGGTGTGCAATCCAGTGTTTTCTAGTGTCAGTTACTTCTGGGGGCCCTCCTTTGGGGGCATGTCTACGACACAGATGGCTGGGAGAACATACCCTATATAGCAGCTGCACCTCCAGTTGGTGGGCAACCATTTGCAGACTGTGTGACCAAATAGGTTCCCACCCAGGTGCGCATCCTGACCTTAGAGAAATTATAGGGAGGCGAAAAGTATATGGGAACATGTGTTACGTGTGCATAATCACAGGTGCTATTTCCCATGAAGTGGGGGGCCCTTGTTGGTGTAGCAAAGTAAGCCCTTCTGAATGACAGACACTAACAGGGGGGGAATTAGCAATACTGTTAGAAAGTTCAGTGAGACCCTCCTTTTTAGTCACCCTGGGCTCCACCCCCATAGGTCGTTTTATGAGCAACTCGAAGGGGGATAGGCCATGTTTTCAATTGGAGTTTGAACGGGTGGCCATGAGGACGAGAGGCAAGGCCTCAGGCTAGGGCAAACCAGTGTCATGCACAACCTTTGACAAACTGATTTTGAAGTCAGACTTTTTTTATTCCACCTGGCCACTACTTTGTGGATGGTAGGGCGTGTGGAAATAAAGGCTAATACCCAAAGTTTTACACAGTCTTAGTGAGCTGGGTGGTAAAATGAGAGCCCATGTCACAGTCAATGGAGAGGGGTATCCCAAACCTTGGGATAAAGTTTTTCAGAAGATATTTGGCAACAGTGGTGGCGTCGGTCCTTTGACATGGGAAGGCCTCAGTGCAGCCAGAGTAGAGACAAATGTCCACCAGCATGTGCTTGCAGCCTTGTGCTGGAGGCAGATCAGCAAAGTCAATCTGTAGGTGAAGAAAAGGACCCTCAGCCCATTGACTTGAAGAGCTGCGGACTGGGGTGGCCTTAGCAATGTTGAACAGTTGACAAGTGGGGCAGGAACAGATGAGTTGGAAAGCTTCAGTGGTTACAAAAGGCACAAACCAGTGGATGGACATCTGCGAGGTGATCTCCCCTTTGTTCGTGTGGGAGCATAAATGAGCCACGCGAACAAGATGCTGTAGGAAAGTCCGCGATGCAACAGGATGTCCATCTGGGTGTCAGATGATGCCTTGAGAGTCAGGAACACAGTTGGCTTTGGTTCAAATGGCACATTTTGAAGGGTTGGCCTTTGACTGGAGCCACAGGAGCTCAGAGGCATCAGGTGTAGAAGGTACAGGTTCTGAAAGAGATACTGCAATAATGAGAGTTGCGGGTGGGCCACACCTGACTGCTCGTTGTGCAGCCTTATCAGCCAGGTGATTACCAAGGGCCTCAGGAGTAGAAGCCCTGAATAATAGAGAGCAGAGGGGAGTAAAAGTGCTTTAAGAAGTTCAGAGATGTACAAAACATAGGAGATCGGACATCCAGTGGAAGTGAGGAATCCCTGCTCCTGCCAGATGGTGCCAAAGGAGTGACAGACACAAAACGCATAGCGGGCATCAGTGAAAATGTTAGCAAATTGTTTTTTTAGCCAGTGTGCAAGCCCGGGTAAGGGCAACAAGTTCAGCAGGTTGGGCGCTGTGCAGTTCAAGGAAAGAAAAAACCTCTAGGACTTCAAACTGAGTGCAGACAGCATAAGCAACAGACAGCTTGTTATTTTCACAGAGGAAGGAGCTGTCCACAAACAAATTCAGAGCAGCATTTGGTTTAGGGCAATCAGAAAGGTCCGGATGGGGCAGAGAGGTTTGAGCGAGCACAGTAAGACAGTCACGTGGAAGACAGAGAACCGGACTGACAGTCAAGAAGGCAAGAGACGGTAACAAGTAAATCATCAACATAAGTGACAAGGGAGGTGTTGGGAGGCAATTGAAAGTCACTTAAAGTTTCCCAAAGGGCCAATCTAAAAAGTGAAAGAGAATCATGGAACCCCTGGGACAACCTAGTGTTGGACCTGGGATGAGAGATCGGTAAAAGCAAGAGGGTATTATGACAAGGGGTGTACAGATACAAAAAAGAAAGCCTGCGAAAGATCTATTATGGTAAACCAGGACATGGAGGAGGGTATGCTAGTAATGGTAGTGACTGGGTCTGGAACAACCGGGTGGAGGGGTACAACAAAATTGTTAACCTGGTGGAGGTCTTAAACAAAGCAAAAAACAGGAGTACCATCAGGATGGAAAGTCCCTGGCTTTTTGACAGGTAAAATAGGACTGTTTACAGGGGTACGAGAGGGGACCACAACCCCAGAGTTTAAAAATGCCTTAAGAACAGGTTGGATTACGGTAACAGCCTCTTGAGAAAGAGGATACTGAGGCACTGAGGGGAAAGGCTTGCTAGCTTTAACCTGAATGAGAACTGGATCGACCCCTTGTATCAACCCCAGGTGAGGTGGCCCACAAGTGAGGGGGCAGGCTGTCGAGAAAGGTCTGCTGGCCAGGCAGGCACATCTGTTCAGGCCCCTCCGTAACAAGGGCAATAACTAGAGATGGAGTCAGTGTGTCAGGCAGAGTGACAAAAATTCCATCCGGAGAAGAGTGGATGATTGCCTGCAAATTACAAAGCAAGTCTTTTCCCAAGAGGTTAACCGGTTTGTTTCTACTAAGAAGGAAAGGATGTCACTTAGTGAGGGGTCCGATGGTTGCAGTGGCCACCTCAGAAAGGGGCTGGGTGCTGGGAACACCATCAACTCCATTAGTGAAGAGGGAGACAGACGAGACAGATAGGGTGATAACATCAAAAATCTTTAACATAGAACAGATAGACAGGGGCCACAATAAAAATAACAGACACAGTAGAGCCCATTTAATTGACAGCTAAAGATAAAACACATAAACCAACTTTGGGAAATGAGGGACCCTCTTTGTTCCAGGATGAGGAGACCAGAGAGGAGCATCTTGATGTTTCCCCATGTAGTGTTATATACAGAGAAAAACTTCTGTAGTATTGATTTAAACTCTCCTGGGGATTTTTTTCAGTTTGGAGAAGATTTTAGCCCAATTTAGGATATCCCCAGGGGTCCATGGGACATGGACCAAAGCGGGAGCTGCTGCTCCTGTGGGATCTGGGTAAACCCTCAAGGGAGCCTGAACAGCTGGGCCAGTGGCCCGTGGTTCAAACCCACTTGGGGATGACGTGTCCAAGGATGGTGGTGTGTAGAGTGGTGGCCGTTGCCTGACCCTGTAGGGGCACTGGCGAGGACTGCCGCACCCATCCATTGAGCAAGTCATCAGGCGAACTGGGATATGCCTTAGGGGCTGAAGGCAGGACAGTTTGTAATGGACAGAGAGTTTGGGTATAAACGGGAGGTTTAATTGGATGAGATTGAACTTTAAAGCACTTTTGGACGGAAGGTTTGTAGGCTTCTTTGTCCCACAAATACCAAATGTCCATCTGTCGAGGGTGTTTCTCCTCTAAATTGCCCTAAACATGTTCGAGGACCGGGAAGGAGAAAGACCCTTCGAGATGGAATTGCATTTCCAGATTGTCAAGGGTATAAAGGTTTCACCTAGTTACCCATTTTACTGCCGCAGGTCCATATTTATTCAACATGTATTTAATAGGAGTATCCCCCGGGGGTAATTTGGAGGCATCTGATCCCATTTTAATTTTAGTCCCCAAGTTTGTTCTCCAAATCTAATTTACTGAAATTACAGATAACAAAATTCTTACGGGGGAGACAGACAGGGGAGGCAAGTGAGCGATGAACCTCTGCTAATTAGTAGGTAATCAACAGCTCATGGTGTTCGTACTACCCTACATATCTGGAACGGGTGAGGGAATCAGACACACACTTTACAAAATACAAACTGACAAGACCGTACAGGTAAACACAAAGGGGTCCTCTAAAGTCACAGGAGTTCCAGTATGCAGCTGGAACAACGGATCTGTAGAGGCTCAGGTCAAGAGAGGTCAAATAGGATCACTTCACAATACACCAGACAAACATTAACACCAATAGATTTCTGATCCTTAGTCTAAGGAGGGGCAATTCAGAGGAGGCGGAGGCGGTGTTTTAAAACCAAGTTCCATCAAACAGGGCCCCTTTTCCCAATCCCTAATTGACCACCAGGGTATTAGGGCAAAAACGGGGCTCGGTTATTAGTCGAGGTCCACCGTGAGCGAGGCGTCCCCTGATACCAAAACAACACAGCACTTACCATCCATTGGATTCCTATGTTCCTCTCATCCCACTTCTGACACCAGAATTGTTGTGGATTTTCAGGCTGAAATGAGAGGAGGCTGCAAGAACCTTCAACCAGATTTATTCAGATACACAGCTGTCGGACCATCTGGCGATCAACGCCGACGGACCCTGGGCGGATGTGAGGCATGTCAATATATACACAGCTCATTAGTGCCACAGAGTGGTATGAACCAATTGCAGGTGCACACATACAATACTTCCTTAAATGGATACAGCCTAATAGCTTACACAATGATTTGGCAATGTGCAAGCGTGGAACTACCATATAGCTGTTGCTAGGCAAAGAGTAGTGGATGGTTTTATTGGCTATGACCTTTTAAGTCAGCTTTAACTTCAGACTACTGTGGGGGAGGAGAGGGCCTGTAGACACCTGTCTGGAAGATGTAGCCCACCACAGAAATGTCAACAGAAAACCACATGAACAGGAAGCTTTAGTAGGTTATGGAGCCTTCTTAAGAAAAACCAGCTAAGCTGTCTGAGTATGTGCCTTGCATGACAATAGCAATGGAGTCTCAGGTCGGAGCATTGTCAAGAATCTGTAGGCCAGAATATTATGCAGCTTGGGATTTTTCCATAAAGCCCACATGGATTGGTGGGTATCAGTCTTAACTTCACTCTTTACGGCCATAAATAACACAGGGATAATCCCTACGGGGTGGGGAATTGCTATACTAATACCAATCTTCAAAGAAGGTTCACTCTCAGATCCAGCAAACTATAGGCTAATTAGTCTCTAAGCATCATTAGCAAGATTTATGCTAAATTTTTACTAAGTAGGCTAATGGCATAGTTTGATCAAAATAAAATACCTTGTCCAGAACAAGCTGGCTTCCAAAAGGGCAGGTCCACCATTGAGCAATGTCTGATGCTGCTCCATTTGAGTGAGAAGTATAGGGCCCTGAATGGCAAATTTTTTGTTGCTTTTCTAGACCTAAAGGCAGCTTTTGACGCAGTGAATAGGACTTTCCTGTTGCATAAACTGGCAAGAACAACTATTGACAAGAGGTTTCTTCTGCTCATCCATACCCTTTATACTGACTTTACTCTTGTGGTTAAAACTGATAGCAAGGGACACACGAATAAAATAGTGGTGAATCAAGGAGTTAAACGGGGTTGTGTCTTGGCTCCTGCATTATTTAATATTTTTATTATTGATGTTATTCCCCTCCTTGCTGAGTCACAATTCTTCCCTCCAAAATTAGCGACTAGAGCGGTAGGTGTTTTGCTTTATGCTGATGACTTGGCTGTGGTCTCACAAATCTCGTGTTGGTTCAGTGAGGCAATTAGAAGCTTTCTATAGTTATTGTATAAATAACAAATTGGTCATTAACTATGATAAACCAAAGGTAGTAGTTTTTTTCCAATAAGCGTAGGCTTTATAATCGGAGGGTAAATGGCCAGAACTTCCAGCAGATTAGTTCTTTTAAGTATTGGGGATTATATTTTCAAGCAAATGTAGCACTCACTATCAGAAATCTCTTGCAGTGTCTAAGGGTGTTTCACAAGCTATCCTGAGACAATTTGTGGGTCTGGGAGGAGGAGGATTGATTTAGTTGTCAGGGGTTTTGAGTCTAAGGTGAAGACCAGCATTCTTTATGGGGCAGAGCTTTAGGGCCCACTTATTACATTAAACATAAATGTCTTGCAGTCATATTTTTTACAAAGAATATTGAGAGCTCCAACGGGCACTCCTATGGCTGCTATCAGATTGGAGCTTGGATTAAAGAGCTGGTCAACTGTAGCCTGGGAGTTTGCGGTTAAGCTCTGGCTTAGGTTAATAAAATCAAACAACACAGGTCTTGCTAAATTTATGCAGGAAGACTCTCACAAAAGCAAATGAGCAAGAACAATAGAAAACTATTTGTTGGGTTTGGGGTTCTCATCTGTGTATCTTGTTAATAAAGATATAAGAGCTGCCAGGATAGAAATTCTTCAGAGAATTAGTGATATTCAAAGGCAGGAGGATATAGCAAAAGTAAGAACCTCCATCATATAGCTGGTTATTAATTGTGGGTACCAGAGAAAGGGGAGATGGCCAAATACCTGACTACCACGCTTACATCTAGAGAAAAGTATCATTTTCTCTGTGCTCGCATAAATGCCCTGCCCTCAAGAGTGCTTGAGGGACGCTTTACTGGCATGTCTTATGGAGATCACCTCTGCCCATATGATAGCTTAACTACCGAGTACTCTCAACATATTTTATTTGCTTGCCATTTATAGGATTCTCTTTGTATGGAACTTTTTTCCTTTTTCTTGGACAAGCTTCCTGGCTCCTGCCTCTTGGAGATTGCTTTAAGAGACATGTCCCCTGATATAACCCAGGCTGTTGCTAAATTTTTGGTTTTAGCTTTCAATCTGAGACTTTTATTTTTGAACTCTAAGCTTCCTATGAATTTATGTAAGGATCATGGAAATTTTAAATTTATTTTTATATATGTAACAATTTACTTTATGTTTTATGTTTTATGTTTCTTTTGCTGTATGTTTATTGTTATTGTTTGGACAATGGTCTACGGTTACGTCAAATAAATATTATTATTATAAACTGATTTAACGCTTATCCACTAATGAGTTTTTGTGGCCAGGACCATTAGAGAAAAACCTGGAATTCAATGTTTTTCTTGGGGGGAAATGGAATTCGGTGTTTTTCTCTGAAAAGCAGGGTATTCCATGTTTTTCCGTGGTTTTCCGTACTAAACAGAAATCCAGGAACCCTGTTCATAACTGGTGGTAGATCCCCTTGTGCTATTTATGGAGGGGGTGGTAGGAAGACTGTACATGTTTCAGAACTTCTACATCTCTATGCCTTCACATGTGGCTTTCACTCTTCTTCTATGTAATTCTTATACAAAAATACTGGCAGCATTTTCTACTCTGGAAATGGTCCAGCTTTCATATTTGTTATCAATACTACCTGGATTTGGAAGCTCCTAAATTACCAGCTTGCCTTTGATCATTGTTTAAAGCACTTCACATTACCATCCACTATATTTAAAATACACCTATGTCACCAGATAAATATTAATGGACTTGACCTTCAAAGCTGGTGTAAATAGGGGGTAGTTCCACTGAAGTCATTGGAACAATGTTGATTTACAGTAGCTGAACATGTGGATCATTGTCATTTATCTGATCAAGTCAAATAGAGCAGTACACAAAGATGACCTTATGGACTAGAACAGGGGTGGGGAACCTTTTCTGTCCCAGGGGCCATATTGCATCCTGAAAATTCCAAACATTTATCTAACTTTTCATTTGGCATGGAGAACTGCTAATCTTCATCCAGCACAAATTAATACAAATCACACCTCTAAAATCAATCAGCATCAGTTTATATAAAGAAGCTTTTAATGATTTTATAGCTCATAAGAGAGAGTCCTTTTTGCATTTTAATTAAAGATGTAAATCTTAGGATATTTTCAAATGTGATGCTACCATAGGTGGCCATGCTCACCCATGATGGTGTCATGTTTATTCCTGCCCACCAGATGTTTGGTACTGGTGGGAATAAATTTACCCTGGACCATGCAGGATTAACTCAGGGCTGGGCTCCCTGCCAGTGCACATCCTGGAGTTAGCCCTACCCATCAGGGAGGGGGCTGGGGCCAGGCAAACCATGGCCACACATTCCCCCACTGTCTCCCCACTCCCTCCCCAGCACTGGCTGCCAGCACATTTGTTCAGTGGCTGGGCCTGATCCTGTCTGTGGTAAGGACTCTCATCACAGGCAGGATCAAAGCTTGACAGTTCTGAAAATACCCATAGTCTTCCAGCTTCCATTTAGTCAACATCCATTGCTGGATAGTTCAATGATGCTTGACATTTTGTCCATTATCAGAAGACCATTATTTTTAACATATGGCAGTGTGGCCTATGAGGGTGCATACTTATAAGTACAAAAAGCAACCATTTCTAACCACAAAGAAAATTTCAGTAACGAATGGGAATTACAATCACTATGTTCATGGATATTCAAAAAATACATGATTAAACTGCATGTGTAATTTTTCATTTTAGATCACCAGTTTTTAAGTGATCATTTATTTATTTATTGAATGGATATGCCCCTCTTCCTGCAAGGCTCATTATAAATATAATCTATTTATACTTCTATCATAGGAGTAAACACTTGTAAATCTTTGTAGTTTAATATTGCTAAAATTTCCCACTAACATACTAATCTCCAAAGCCCTTTGTCTGATAAGCCCCAGTAAAGAGAACGTAGCTTGCACCACCAGAGTGTTTTAAGGATTAGAATTTCTACTATCAGCCTTTGTTTTGTACTAACCTTTACTCTGAATGAACTTTTTTATTCATGACCTTAAGCACACATAGTATCTGATGTGCTAAATTAAGAGTGTGGAGGCAATCCACAAATTGCTTACCCTTCATTCTTCCCACTGAAGTCAGAGGAAATACTCTTGAGTAAGTGATTTTAGTGTTGAAGCTAATGAATTCAAGAAGATGAATATTGCGGCCAACAATAACCATTTCTCAACCCTAGAGTAATTTGGCTTAAAGCCTCCTCCTCTGAAGCTCAGATGGACATTTTTGTACAACATTGCACTGATAATTTTATCCACTTTGAGTCAAATTTAAGTTTTATATAGATTAGAAGTGAAACATAACTTTGGGGCAGATTCAGTCTCCGGGTGTTTTTAGACAAGCTCCTCCCCACTCATTACCCACCAATCACCCATCCATCATGCATGTTGCAGGGCTGCATAGGGTACCAATGCGGTCCTGCAACATGCATGATGGGTAATGGGTGGGGAGGTGCTTGTCTAAAAACAACATCAAGGTGACCTCCCTTTCCCAATCTAGTCTGGCAAAACATGATCCAGACTGCAAACCAGTCTGTTTTTCTTGAAATGCAGACTAACTGTGCTCTATACTGAGTATACACAAAATGGTGGTGCTGTACAGGGCATTGCCATTTTGCACAGGCACAGAAAGTCCCCACAAAAAGGAAATACCCTCATGTATATGAATGCAATTCCATGGCCTTCAGTGTTAACTTTAATGTATACATGGATTTCAAAGAGTTCTAGTGAAGTTTCCAAGAATTACAAAACAAATAAATGCAACAGTGGAAACAAAAAAGCTACTGGCTCTTAATCTTATATTCAAACGATCAAGAGTACACTTCTCCTCCTGGTGGAAAAGCATTTCCACCAGTCAAATGTTAATATATTATTCTGTGATAAATGCAACTCCATTTCAAATTTGGCAGAGGATATTCTCCCTTAAGGGAAAGTGGCCCTGTAGGATTTCACAGTTCTGCCGAATGTGATTGATACATGCAGCAAGTTGGCATTTTTCATTTCAAATGTGCAGATGAATCTTTTCCCAGATGTACAATTTTAGTACAAGTAGACCTGTGCCACAAAATGAAGACACAAACATTGACCTCTTCATGCTTCAAAAGAAGGGTTTGAATCATGTTGACTGCTGTGAATCATTTTCAGATTTTCAGTCATATGTCTATCATTAAAAAAAGACCTGAGCAGAATTAGAGGAGATTTAGTTTGCTGTCCTATTAAAAATATTTCTGGTGGCTTTTTCTGGTTAGCTGTCAGGGAATCACCATTATTTGTAAAACTAGAGCCATGATGAAAAATGCTGCCAGTGCTATTGTTTGCTCACTAAAAGATTATATATATATGTGTGTGTGTGTGTGTGTGTGTGTGTGTGTTATTTGTTCTTTGCTTAGCATGTTTGACAAAAAGATAATAACGTAGCTTTGTATATGTGAAGAATAAAAACAACATGCTTTTTTAAAGAATAGATTTGCTAAGCAAAACCCACAGCTAACAAGCAGACAACTCCAGATGCATCTAATTCATTATACCAAACAACCCAAGGAATCATCTTTCTTAAAAAAAAGTTCCTGTTGAAAATTACTGGCTCAGCTAGAATATAGAAGATGAGTTTAGATAAGGTTTGATCAGAGACTTGTTTATATTTTAAAATGCCTCCATAACATGGCAGTGAGGAGCACAAATATAATGTACAAGCCTTCAATGCAAGACGTCCTGGCCCCTGAAGGAGGTATTGGATTTAGGAAAGTGTTTTATGTCATTTTTCCTTGTCAGTGGAGAGCTGAACAGGAGTGAGAGGGTCAAGGCGAGAACAGGAAAGGCCAGGAAGAAGGAGGTTACAGTAGTCAAAGTGGGGCATGACTAGAATGTGGTCTAGTCACTGGTTTTGGCAGTGGGAGCAGTAAAGAAATGACCAGATTTTAGCAATGCTATGCAAAGGGAAGCAAATCTATTTCTCAGGTCTTAGCCACATTGGCTCCAATGCAGCCCTGCAACCTGTATTTCTCGTAAGCTTCCTGTAAAATTTACATTTCTGGCCACCCTAGCCACACACAGAATATTAAATGCAAAGGAGAGGGAGAAATCAAAGATGAGTCCCAGGCTATGCATCTGGAGGATAGGCTGGATGGTGACACCATCAATGGAAACAGAGGAAGAGGAAGGTTTGGAGGTGGAGGAGAGATGAGTTTTACCTTGTCTAGTTTTTCATATTCAGCAAAGACTCAAACTCTGCCAGATGTTTCTGGAAATTAGGCCCTTTCCAATTTCTGTTTGTAAATGGTAACGTTAAGAGGAGATTATTATGCAAATATCTATAGCACAAATAGGCATTTTTAAAATTCATTGTTCTTTTATTTTCAGCTTTTCCTTACTATTATTTTCTGCCCTATTTCTTTTTCCTTTTCTATACTTCATTCTCTCTCACTAGATGTGGGATTTTGCTGGCATTTTTAAGTGACTTTCTTTATTGTTTTTTTTCCCCCTCCAAGGGTTTCAGAGAAGATGGTAGATGTCCAAGCTCTCACAGCTCAAATCACACTGGCTTGATGTATAACCTGAGGCAATAAAATGCATTTTGCATTTTCTTACAAGTGGAAGGTGTTTTCATGTATGTAATGGAATAATTTATCACGAGGAGATAACAATTGACATCTCTGGTTCTTGTGCCATCTTGCATCACCACATACTACACACACGGTTGGATATTGCTCCGTGTCACGTAATTTTTCAGCAGTGAAATGGATTTTGAAATTTTAGCTAATGGTCCTAAGAGATCCATTAAGCACGAGAAAAGAAAAAGGTAAAAAAAGATGAGCAGGTTCAACTATTCTTCACACTTTTTCTATTATTCACCGAGGCTTTTTGTTCAGTACCAGTAAGGCTTAAAGACCATACTTTTCTTTCATCAGCACCTACTTGCCATTTCCTAAAAAGTACTTGCATTTTTTTTCTTTTATATTATCCTAAATATAAAAGAATATGAAACATGCTTGTTCCACAATTATCAAATGTGGAACATGCTTTCTGAACTGGCTGATGCAATTTGAACTCTTGCCTTGGGCCAGTTTGCTGAGTCTTGTGCAAATTGAGCAATGCTACTTCCATTCAGTTCCTTCCTTAAGGTGTTTTATTTTTGTCATCTATGCAGTCCACAAACTCTTTCTCAGTTCTCCATTTGGTGAGACACCCAGGGACTTTCACAGGTTATTCTCTTCCCCCAGGGCCAGCTTTAGAATTTGCAGGGCCCATGGCAATGAAAGAATGCAGGAACCTCCCAACCCATGGCTCCATCTACCCACAAGCAGCATCCATGAGGTCCTAAAGATGTGGTTGTGCTTGGGGGCCCACTGGGAGGGCATAAGGGCCCTGAAGAGCAGTTAGATACACAAATTTATAAGAAATACAGGCTGCATGGGCTCCAATACAGCTCTGCAACCTGTATTTCTCATGTGTCCTCTAAAATTTACACATCCAGCCACCTTAGGGTTCCACCCTGGTGAAAATGAGGGTTGCTTGTAGCAACCCCAGAAGTAGAGAAAATAGCAGGGTTCAGGGCAGTGAGTCACCCCAGATCACTTTGGGCGGGAAGGCCAGCTCTGTCTTCCCTTCAATGTAGTCTATTTAAAATGTTTTGCAGCCAGCCTATGCTTTCTCTTGGTATACAGCAGCCTCACTTAGCTCTTCCTTTACATCAAGGGTCTGCATCCTCTTATACTGCACTTTTACTATTAAAAAATGTACACAGCAACCTCCCTCCAGCCTTTTCCCAGCTCTGTGACACAACCAGAAACCACATCACTATTTTCCCAGCCTAACTGCGAGTGGAGCACCAATTTATAACAAACTCAGCCCCATCCTGTTGGCTAGTTAGTTTCCCTCAAGTGTTCCCAGATGAGGCAATTTGATTTCCCAATGAGTAGCTGGTTTTCTAACAATCACACACTCTGCAAGCAATTAGAAGGCCCAAACTCTGATTCACCTCTCCTTCTTCAACTCCTTAACACAAGACACACTCCAGCAAGAAATCAGCAAACGCTGAGTGTCTAATCAGAAGGGGGGGGATGATATTCTTTTTATTACAGTATAATTTAGATGGTATAAACTGGTGGTCTTGTCTCATTGACTTCAGTAGAGATAAATCAATTTATTTTCAGTTAAGCATAAATGTCCCATTATATATTTTTGATCATTTTGTATGACGTCATTCCTAAAATATAAGTTTTTCAGCACAAGGAATGAGTCCTAGAGGACTCAGCAGAAGATGGATGCCAGAGAAAGTAGGTGCTATGAAAGAATTAGGAAACCTAATTTAGTTAATATTAAAATTATGTACAGCTATGAGAAGCCTGGTCCATGTGCAATATCATGCATGGCTTTATACAAGAGTGTGAGACATATCCTAAGCAGCCCAGGAGCACTTAGAGCAGGGACCCTTAATAAAACTGCAATTTTCAGATTCCATTTTGTAAAATGTTATGCTTCTAGCCTTCATGGTTGTGTAAAGAGCTGGAAAATGTTACTCTTAAAAGCTCAAAAAGTGGATCTATCTAGCCTAGTGGTTAAAGTGTTAGCCTTAAACATGGGAGGGAAGGGTTCAAATCCTGTATTAGTTATGAACTCACTGAGTGGTCTTGTGCAAGTCACTGTCTTTCACGCTTACATTTCCATTTGTAAAATGGAAATAATAAAAACCCACTTCACAGGGAAACTAAGTGAAGTAAGGATTTTAGAGCACCTTCACAACTAAATGCTCTCTACATACAAAAAGGTCAAGTTATATATGTTAAAAATCATGATTTTTCAACCAAATTTGTGATTTTGGATTTTACAAGTGAGGCCACTTGTAAACGAGGCGATTAAAAGTGCCTCCTGAGCCCTGCGTTCAGAGAAAAGCCGTGTGGGGAGTGGGGAGCATTGTCTGTAGCAGCAGCAGCTGGAAGCACAGGGCTTTGAAGAGGCACGTTCTGAAAGCCTCACTTTTCAGGCTTTCAGAACGCGCCTCTTCAAAGCCCCGCATCTCCAGCCGCTGCCGACAACAGGGAGCACGTCACTTCCGGCAGTGCAGGGAGCATGTAAACACTCCCCGTGCGGCTTTTCTCTGAACGCGGGGCTCAGGAGGTGCTTTTAATCACCTCGTTTAAAAGCAGCCTCAATCATTATCTTTAAATAACTAGTGGTGACATTACCAAGTTTTTTTCAGTCAACAACGCTGGCTGGAATTCAATAACACAGCTAGACGCCTTCACCTCATGCACAGCTAGACTTCCTTTCTCCACTTGGAGCTTGGTGGCTGCTGACAGCATCTTTGACTCAAGGTGTTAATCTCTTGCCAAGCCTTGTTCTTCCTAAAATATTAGTAGAGATGAAATCTGTTTCTATCTTACATTCTGGTTTGAAATCCCACATGCCTCACTCCCTACATTCGACTGTCATTCCATTTTATAATTTAAATTTCTAAATCCAGTATGGTGTAATGGTTAAGGTTCTGTTCTTGGACTTGGGAGACCAAGGTTTAAATCTCACCTGTGTGGTCTTGGGTAAGCCTCAGCCTCAGTTCCCCATCTATAAAATGAAGACATGTGTTTGTTTGTTGTTCCCCTTGTCCATCTTAGATTGTAAGCCTACTGGGGTATGGACTCATCCTGAAAATCTGTGATGAAGCAATGTACTATAGAAATAATTGCAACTAATGCATCCCTGCTATCTCATTTTGCAAAGGGATAGACAAATAGTTCCAATACAAGAAAAATCAAACCATGCCTTTGAATCATATTCCCACAAAATCATTTGGAGTTTCTATTTTTATTTTTACTTTACTGTACATATTTCATATCTCCTCGGTTTCTGTTAGAATTGTAACAACAAAATATTACAGTAAAAGCTGCCATTTTAACACTTTAGCCTCATACAAGACTTCATCCATGTACATAAGACTGATCTTGAAAGATTTTAGATATACAGTGCAACCCAGGTGAACCACCTGGGAATCAGGTAAAAGGCCATATACCAGGATGTTAATTATAACACGGTTTGTCAGTTTGGCGCATGAAGAAATGCCAAATTTAAATTGACCAATATACTCCATTTAAACTATATCTAAAGGGATATTAAATTCTAAATGCAGACCAAAACCCATTTAAATTCCACAAAGAGAACTCTTTGTTGGAGATTCATTCTCTTGAAGAAAAATATCCAGAGTAGATTTTGTATGTAATAGTTGGATACAGAGCTGGAAAATGTAATTCTTAAAAAGTTAGAAAGTGGATCTATATATAGCCTGGTTGTTAAGGTGTTAGCCTTAGACATGGAAGAGAAGGGTTCATCTCCTGTATTAGTTATGAACTCATGGAGTGGTCTTATGCAAATCACTGTCTTTCACCCTTAGGTTTTCACCTGTACTTTTCCCAACACATACCATTTTAGTTGTGCTAATCTGTTAAAAAAGATCTTCATTTCCTGGTAATGCCTGTGTAGTTACACATAGATGGACTGGGAAGCCAATGAGAGCACTGTCCCTTTCCCTAGATCCTCAGTTTGCAATGCTGAAATTGGGAAATCTAAGGTTCAGTCCTGCCTGGCAGTTTGTACAGCAAGGTAAAACTTAACAATTGGGCAAATGCCTGAGGGAGGAGCCATCAAAGGAGGGCCAGTATAGGCTTGTGGATTTGGTGTTGGGCTTGGAGATGGGACATAAGGGTTTGAGTCCTTTGTTATCTTTGAACTCACAGGGTGGTCTTGAGCAAGTCATTGCTTTTCAGCCTTAATCTGTAAAATAAGAGGGGTGTGTGTGTGTGTGAAGAAATTTAAATAAATAATAATATGGGTATAATAACCTACTGCGGCAGAGTGGATTTTCTTTGCAGGATCATGACCCCAGAGAACTGGAGCACTGGCCCATTATGAATCTAAGACTGTGTGCTAATTGGGTCATCTGACATGCACCTGGGCTGAGGGGGCAGCATGATGTTACAGAGTGGAGAAGAGTGTGTTAGAGTGAAACTAGGAAGCAAACAGTGGCCACCAGGCTAAAGTAAAGCCTAAGACCAAGGCTTAGTGGAGGCTTTAACACTTGGGAGCAGATATCCAGCAAATACAATTGTAATCATCTTATTGAGAACAGGGTAGCAAATCATAGGTTGGAGGCAAGTGCTGAAGGTACTTCAGAGGCAGCCCTGGTAGGTTCAAATAAATACAGTGATGCTTGGTTAGCAAAACAAGGTGCTTTTACTAGGGCTGCCAGGAAAGGGGGAATTGCAGTCACCTAGGTGCAGTCTTAAATGGATAAACAGCTAAAGTTAATCAGGATGCCCAGCTTGGGCTTCAACAATACAGAGCTACAAGAAGCTCCCACTTCAGTTCCCAGATTGCCTACTGGTGCAGCACTAGGTCAGCACAGACCTGCTTAGCAGCTCCAGCCCCCACCATCCCTTCCTGAAAACTGTTTCTTTCTCCTTCACAGCATCCTCTCATTTCCCCTTCCACAGGAATACCCATCCCCAGGTCACCGCTCGGAGGCAGGGAGCTGCTGGGAAATGTAGTCTCTGACTCCCTCCCTCAGAAAGAGAGGAAAGTGTATCCAGGTTACAGCCAGAGGGTCAGTGTGAATGAATTCATCATGCAACCTACAGACTGAGCTTTGGAGAACCAGGTGGGATCTACCCTGTGTTGTGCACAAAGGGAAAGCTTGGCTTGGTGTGAGATGCTCAAGGGGAAGACACTCCTGGGGATCCACTTGTTTGTGGCAAAAGCACCTTTATAAGAGAGGTAAAGAACTGGCTGTGAAAGGCAGATGGGAGGCCACCCTAAATCAACCAGAGTCATCCTGTTGTGGAGAGATTGAGGGGAACGTTATGTGGGAGCTGCAGAGCTAATTTGCTATACAGAGGTGCTAGCAAACTCTAAAGAGAACTGCACCCTGGCAGCTGCCACGCCTACCTCACAGAGTTCGTTGTGTGGCTGAACTTGATAAGGATTTTAAAGCATATTGAGCACTGGAAGTGCTTTACAAATAGAAATTCTAAAGGGAAGGTTGCTATCGCAAGAGTTAATTATAGTGAAGTTCCCCTTTATTTCTAGACTAAAGAGATTTAGAAAATGCAATGGTAACCATCCCAAATTTGGTAGAGATACTTCTTACATTTATCTTCAAGGGCCTACCATATTTATTTTTCAGTAACTCCCCTGTCCAGGAACTATTGGTTATTTCTATACTTTTACAGTCAACTAGGAAATGTCATGGTTCATGTAGCTCTTTCTTCAGCCTTTGACTTGGAACGCAGCAATACATTGCCTTTGCTGGAGAGCAAAAGTATAGCTTCGGGTCTAGCTTCATTTAAGTACTTGAAGGATAACCTTTTCATGGTAACAAATCTTTTAATTAGTTTTGACCTATGCAAAGTCTGTATGGAGCTGGTAGTGGATACACACAGATCCCAACATGATTGTGAGTATATAATGTTTTGATTAGAACATGTGGTTTAATACATCGGTGCCCTCAAGCCAAGAATTCACACTGTCAGCAAGAAACACACCATATGTGGTATCCAATTGCTCAAGCTATTACATTATTGAGCCTAGCTGGTTGCTATAGAATACAACATGGAAATGGTCTGAATTAACAGAAAGCAACAACAACAGGAAGGGGGAAAATAGGTTTATTTAAAGTGCTTGGAAACATCTTGTAAAGACTGTCTATTAAAGTCACTTATTAGAGGTGGGAAGTTCGGTTCTCCCGAGAACCGAAACAGTCGAGTTTTGCAGTATCAGATTTAATCTGACAATCCGATAAAACCAGCCGTGCCGGATCTTTACAGTGGTGCTGTTTACTGGATTTTTTAAAATGGCTAGGTGGCAGCACTTGGCACAGGTTTTTGTTTAGAGTCATTTGAGTCCCGCCCTGCCCCCTCCCTGAGGAGCAAATGGTTACATTTGGCGTCCTTTGTTACCCTGCCAAGGATTGGTTGACTTTTTTGAAATAAAAAAAGGCATCCAATCCTGAAGGTTTCCTTAGGGGTACTGCTGATGATTGTGGGCACTTGACTGGCTGCTGGGGCTGGCAAATAATCTTGGATTATTTTTTTCTTTCTGGGGACCTTCTGGAGATTGTGCTTGGCCAGCCATTTTACAGCAGGCTTGGAGACTGGAAGGATCCACAGACTGCTGGAGGTGTGCTTGCATGCGACTGTTGGTAAGTTTGGGGTTCCTTAACTTCCTTTGTGGTTTTATGGGATTAGTTCAGAAACCCCCTGGTGCCCTTAGTAAGGGGGATGGGGAGGGTAGTACAGGCGGGTACCCCTAGACTCAGTGTTATGATAGGGATAGCATGGGGTGTGTGTGTGTGTGTGTGTGTGTTCATGGTAGCCTGCAGAACATGTGCTGTGGGGGCTGGGCAGCTGGTAGGCACTGGGCAAGCAGCAACTGCAGCATGCATTGCCAATTTGCCATTATGAGTTTGCTTTGGCACAGGGGGTGGGGAACGGTGGCCTTGCCACCATGGTGTGTGTGGTTTTCTGTTGACTCTTGCCCTGTGTTTTGGGGTGTGGGGGCGCCCTGCTTGTGGTTACATGTGGTGAGTGGCTGATGCTTTTTGGAAGCTCTGCCAGTGTGGGGTGGGGAATGGTGGCCTTGCCACCTGTGGTTTTGGGGTGTGGGGGTGCACTGCTTGTGGTTCTGTTAAATTGTGTCTTCAGGTTTGGGGGTGGGGGGGTTCCTGAGTTTCCAGGCCAATGGTGAGGCATGTGTGGGCATTGGGCACTGCAGTAGCTGACAGGCTTTTTTGAAATTCAGCCAGTGGGGGAGGGGGCGAAAGGTGGCTGACTGTGCCATGCCAACTTGTCACATTTCTGTCACTCTTTTTATAAATAGGGAAAAAGGCTAGGTTTCCCAGCTGAACTAGACATACTGGATTGAACCTTTTTCTCCTAAATATACAAATTGAGTCTTACACTTACTTTGAAGTCTGGCTAGCAAAGAAAGTATTGTAATAGACAATATATTTATAAATAAGGGAACATGAGACTTTTGGATTATAAAAATATATGCAAAGTTTACTTAAATAAAAATAGAAAATATCAGTAGCTTACATTGAATGGTTTTAATAGCCAATCAAAGTTACATGATCTTAAAAGATTTCTATCTTAAGAAAAAGCTTGTAAAAGCTTAACATATGCACAATTCATTGGCTCAAAGATATCAAGAAATTATACATACAATCCAGATCCATCCCTTTGCCATAAAGATGTTAAATGAGGAGGAAATCCAATGATATTTGGAGTTTCAATCTAGAGATTATTTCTGTGTGTCCCCTTATAAAGCTTTCTTGCAAGGGGAGGTTTACTTCTTCAGACTGTCACTCTGACATCAGATATGCATAAGTCTGTAAGGAGATACGCTGGATTCTAATTGGCTCTCTTAAAGAAACCAATCCGGTTTTGACTTTCTTCAAGCTTTGAAATGAACAGAGGCTTTGTATTTTTTATCAGAGATAATTGTCAGATTACAGAGAGAAATTAACCAGACCTGTTAGCTTATTTCAATATTTTATCTCAACCATTAATTGTCTAGATTTGTTAGCTAGAAAAAACTAACTTAAATCATTCCTTTGTCTGAGATGATCTGAAGTTGGTATCATCCTTCATTTGGACAGGTCACAGATAGGATTCCAGACTTTTAGTCTGCGAAAACTTAAGTAAATCAAAGGAAGTCAGAATAGAAGTGGGCCTCTTTATGACTTTAGCTTAGACCAGAGGGAGAGCTTGAGAGAGCCTGTTTTATTGCTTATCCATCTGGTGGTCTCCTTGGCAACAGCCAAATGTCATTTGGGAAGCTTAGAAAAAACTTCTATTGGAATGTGGTTGGAGGGGTCCATCCTTAACCTGGCTATTCACAAAAGCTGATTCTAAAAATCAATGCTGTGAACACAATTCAAATACATTGAAACATAAAGTTAACATATAAAAACTCGAAGTTAATACATTTAAACACAGATAGCCAAAATATTTAGATTTATAACTGGAAATACATGACAAACTTGCTTGCGTTGACTTGACTTGTGCCTTCAGGTTTGAGGTGATGAACCTCAATCTTCTCTTCTCTAGACTAAACATGGACTAAAATATTTTTTTTCTTTTGCATCCCCAAGCCACTGGACTGTGTTGGACTGGACAGTTGGCAATGTCAGATGTCAAGTGTGAGTAGCCGGCTGCGGGGTAAGCGAGTGTTGCGCGACTCACCTCCACCGCACTACACCTCACCCCCTTGCTCTACCCCACCTCTACCTCACCCCCTTGCTCTACCCCACTTCTACCTCACCCCACTCGCTCTACCCACCCACTTGCTCTACCTCACCCCCTTGTTCTAACTCACCTCTACCTCACACCCTTGCTCTGCCCCACCCTCTTGCTCTACCCCACCTTAAACTCACCCCACTCGCTCTACCCCACCCCCTTGCTCTACCTCACCCCACTCACTCACAGTTAGTCCCCACAGTTAGTCCCCCCCACCAGTCCCCACAGTTAGTTAGCCCTCCCCACCAGTCCTCACGGTTAGTTAGCCCCAAAGCAACACCCCCACAAACATCACATCACATACACACACCTATTGCCAGTGGTCCTTTCTTAGTGTTCATGACACAGCTTAAACATGAGCGGCCATGGAACTAAGAAACAGACCAAGAGGCAAGCCTCTTCCTCTTACGCAGCTTACTCTGTCTGGCACAGGGACACCAGAGGTAAGGCCACCATTGGCCTCTTTCTCCAGCACACCAGCTTCAAGTGCACCCAAGATGAAGGTCTCTGGACGTACCTTGAAGACACCGCAGAGGCTGGGATGGGAGGAGGGTGCTTCCTCCTCCCGGTCGCTGCCTAGCAGTAAGAAGGGGGCTCCTTCTTCCTCTGTTAGTGTAGTGGACTTTATGCTGCTGCTCCTGCACCTAGTGCCCAGCTCTCCTCTGTGCATGCCCTTACCCTTATCCAGTCGCCAGCTTCCCTGACCCCATCCACTTCCGACACGAGCTCTAGTGCACCTACATCCCCGCCCTCTCCCCTTGCCGACACTCAGTCTAGCACACCTGCGCCTCCTCAGACCCTGCCCTCCACATCCACACATGCTGTGCCAGCTACCACTGCACCTTCTGCATGTGTGATGCCAAGCACTACCTCTGAGAGGCTTCCCCCCTTTGTGCTGCTCCTGACCTCCCAGGAAAGTGCACAAAGAAGATCACAGCCTGAGCATGGTCTAATTTTGACATCTGGGAGGAAAACCACGCAAAGGTAGTGTGCGCACACTGCCATAGCAAGGTCAGTCGCAGTGACTCTGATCCCATGAGATGGGGCACCTCTGGCCTTTGAAGTCACTTGAAATGGCACCACGGGCACATCCGTGATCCTACAGAGTGCTGTTCCAAGCGATCGCGTGGGGAGGTGGCAGTTGTAGAGGTTGTGGGTGATAGTTCCCCAGAGGAGAAGGAGTTCTCTTCCACTCCCGCTGCAACTGCTACCACCGGACCATCTCGTGATGGTGCCAAAACCACCCCCTGGCCCCAGAAGAGGCAGAGGAAGAGTGCTAGCTGCTCAACCAAGCCCACCACTTCCAAATCATCATCCTCCCAGCATACTGTAACTGCACTCTGGGAAAGGAAGCAGCCATTTGCATCAAGACACCCCTGGGCTGTGGCCATCACCAAGGCATCAGGGAAGTGATTGCCCTGGATGAGAGTCCGTTCAACCTTGTTGAGGGTATCTGTTTCAAATGGCTGATGAATTTTCTAGAGCCACGTTACAGTATCCCTTGATGCAAAACCTTACATTCGAGGGTTATCCCATCTCTGTATGGGAGGGTGAAGTCCCAGCTCCTTGCAGAGTTCTTGCATGCGGAGGGGGCTGTGGTACATTTTACTTCAGACCTGTGGATTAGCCAGAGTGGTGCGGTCCATGCCTATTTGTCATTGACTGCACACTGGTGGCAGATGTCACCAGATGCTATCACCAGCACAGCGAGGAGGATCAGCAGCAGCACTGGAGGAGTGGTACCCTCTGGAAAGCATTGCTGGGCATTGCTACGTGCCCAGGTGTTTGACAGTGAGCACACATCGGACAAAATCCTCGAGATGGTAGAAAGCATGTTGGATAGGTGGATCCATGGCGAGGGTTCTACCTTCGAGGTTGGTTACTTTGTAACTGATAACACCACTAATATGGTTGGAGCCATCAGTCGTGGTGGCTACACCCACATTCTCTGTGGCACACACACTCTGAATCTGGTGGTTCAGAATGCCGTCACTAGGACCAAGGACTTCAAAGACATCCTTGGAACTTCCAGGAAGATTTCTGGTTTCTTCCATGGGTCAGTTTCAGCCAGCCAGGTGCTGCAAGAGAAACAGGAGGAGTTGGACTCCCCTCTTCACCGACTGATTCAGGATGTCACCACAAGGTGGAACGCCACCTTTTTTATGCTGCAATGGCTCCTGGAGCAGAAGGAGGTGCTGCATGCCCTATGCGTATTGCGGAGCATTGGGGCAACACCACTGTCCGAGGAGGAGTGGACAGTGGTGGAGCAGGTTATGCAGGTTCTGGAGCCATTTCACGTTGGCATGGTGGAGCTCAGCTCAGAGATTTCCAGTCTGTGCCAGGTGTTACCGCTTTTCATGATCCTGCGGCAACAAATGCAAGGATTTCTTTCTCGCTCTGACCTTTGTGAGTCTGTGAGGGCGCTGACACAGGCATTGGTCAATGGACTTAAAAGACATGTCAACATCTTGGTAGAAAGTTGGCCACATTTCCTTGCAGCGCTACTTGACCCATGGGTCAAGAGGAAAATTGCTGCACTTTTTGTTCCCTTCACGAGCAACAGGGTTGAGCTCATCAATGAGGTGCAGCAGTATTGACAAGTGCAGCAGTTCCTGCTGCATGTGGCAAGTGCTACTGCTCCTACAGGGGCTGCAAGTGGGGTTCGGGCTGGGGGAATGGGTGGAGGAGGATGCAGGTCCTGCACGTGAGCTGGAGCAACAAGATATTGCAACCTATATGTCTCAATATCTTGCCGAGCCCCCATGCCCTGTAACCACCGAACCCATGGCCTACTGGTCACAGAAGATGCATGCGTGGACCCCGCTTGCAAAGGTATCAGTGTGATATATCTCATGTCCTCCCACGAGTGTATCATCGGAGTGGATGTTCAGCGTGGCAGGAGACATCGTGACCCCACATTGTGCCAAAATTGACCCAAGGACAGTGGAGGAGTTGTTCTTTCTCAAGACTAACCTTCCCCTTCTTGGGTTCCTGCAGGGTGATACCTTTGACTGAGGGACGTGATGTGATTACCCAGCCCCAGGGGATATCCTCTCCGACTACCTTAACTCCCCTGCACCTGTGTACATCCTGACAAGATTCAGGCAATTACATCAGCCTGCAGTTTGGTCAGCGGTGTCATTGATGAGCTCAGAGTAGCAGGAGGCCTCAGTTTGCGCAGCCAGCATGGCACCCGCAGCATGGCGATGTCCCAGTCCAACCACTCCACCAGGGAAAAGAAGTAGAAAAACTTCTACTTAATTCCCATATATTGCCGGCCAACAATTTGCCTCCTTCAATCCCATTCCACCAGTAAGGGCAAGGAGTTATTTTTCGGGGCCAATAATTGCCAGCTCTTGCCGGAGCTGTTTTGCCCCACTGGGGTTCCTCTTTGGGAACCACGCACGCACGCACGGAGAGAGGAGTGGAGCACCCCAGAAGGGCTAATCCATTGCACTCCTCCTTGGTGCCTGGAATGGAATACCCCAGCAGTGCTCTTCACTCTGACTGGCACACGTGCCACACAGTCTCACACACATATCAGCCCTATGTGCGTGGTGTGGCCACCCCCGCCCCCAGGAAGACATGCAGAGGGCTTTGGGAGGCAGAATGTCTTCCTGGGGGTGGGGGCTGCTCCCCAACTAACATGGCCATTGGACCAGGCCCACAACCTCACTCTGCTTTTCCCACCTAAGCTCCAGCCTAAGCTACCTCTCCCAGCTCTGCCTCTCCCACCTAATCTCCATCCCGGTCCCCCTCAGCCATCTGATGTATCCCCACCACCATCACTGCACCTCCAGATGCTGTAGGACTCCAGTCTTGTTGGTTTTAAATAAAAATAATTCCATAGCCTGGAGTCCTTCTGTGTCTAGAGGCTCCAGCAACCCAGCTATGGGACCTCATCTGCCACAGACTGGACCACAAATGCAAAAGAAGAATGCCACTGCCAGCCACTCCCAACCAGTGCACTGCACGATGCATTGGGGCCTTTTTTCCTCCATGGGTTTTTCTGCTGAGTCTCTGAAATCAAAAGGTCCCTCTGTGTCTGTAGCCTAGACCATGGAAAACAACTGGCAGTCCAGAGGGATCATTAAGCAAAGAGTCCTCCTGTCGGATAACATTAGGTAAGTGATGGTATGGGGGTTGGGAGAGTCTGGAAGTTCTTCTTTCAAAAATCTCAGCAGTATTAAAACAACTAAGTTGCTGTTTTTCTTTTCTTTCCCCTCCAGACAAGACAGCAGAAAAGAGAGCTGCAGATGAGAGCAGAAGAGAAAGCTGTAGAAGAGAGGGAGCTGCAGAAGAGAGAGCTCCAGCAGACAAGGCGGGCAGAAGAGAGAGGTGCAGCAGAGTCCCCTTTCCCATTTTCCCCACTGAACCCGTCTTTTCCCCTTCCTCTTCTCATGAACCACAACAAAAGAACCTTTCCCCTCCTATTTATCCTCTGCCCTATCCTTCTCTTGCCTTTTATCTCTTCTATTTCAGCTTGTCGCAGAACTGGGCGCTAACTCAGTCCTCCCAGATCTCCAATCCTGAAGACTACAGGTGGTCAAGGAGGGCATGAAGATCGAGGATTCGGAGGTTCAGGATAAAGGTAGGCAATGGCAACATGATCTACTTTTGTTTGTTTGTTTGTTTATTTATTTATTACATTTATTTCCCACCCCCTCATGCCCATGGCATCTCGAGGCAGCTTACAACACCAATAAAAACAATTTACAACATCAACACATTTTTAAAATATCCATCTGATGGGTCCCCTCCCCAGTACTTCCAGACACGGTTTGGTTTGACTTCAGGCCTGTGGGTGTCTGTCTAGAGGCCTCCAGTGATGACCCTGGACTCAGCAATGGCAAAAGAAGAATTCAATTTTTTACACTGCCAGCAGTTCACTGCATGACGCATTGCTGCATTTTTACTTCAGTGGGTGTTCTGCTAAGCCTATTGAAGTCAATAGGTCACTCTGTGTCTGTAGCCTTGCCTACGCTGGAAAACAACTGGCATTCCAGAGGAGATACTACTCCAAACATTAAGTAAATGATGACATGGGGGTTGGGACAGGGTTACACTTGGTCTTGCTGTGATTTTGGATTATTATTGAATTGTTGTGGATTTGGATTATTGCTGAATTATTGGATAGTTGTGTGTGTGTGTGTGTGTGTGTGTGTGTGCGACCCGTGTGTGGAGGATTATTGGATTATGGATTGTCTTTCTGTGATTTTAGATTATTGGATAGATTATTATTGGGTTATTGGATTAGAGTGCTGCTGTCACTGTGCTATGTTGAACCAAAACCAACAAGCACATCTAGAAATAAACTATGGGGGGTTTACTGGGGCAAAATAATGGGTGGGGATACCTTAGATAAACATAGCGTTCATAAAACCACATATATTTTAATAAGTTTAGACATAACCATATACAATAGATCTCAAAGCAGATATGCGATCCAATAGATGCCCACAGGCATCAAAATCTAATTGGGGTACTCACTAGCACTCCAAAAACACATACAATCAATGGGGTACACCAACACTGCAAACAAACCTATTCCGTGCTGGACACATTCTGTTTCTGACCATCTTGTGATCATTATCAACAGTACCAGTTAAATAATTGCAAAGATTACAAAATAGATGGGTTGTCTCCAACATTTACATATCCTCCATACATGGGAACATGTATAATAACTCCAGAGACCTGTAAAAAAACAATTAACAACCCAATATATCTTATAAGAACACCATTTTATATATAAAAAGGTTTTTTTAAAAACTGTATTGGGTATTTGTTTTCTTATTCTTTTATATTTGTTAAACTTGTACCCCTTTGGAAGATGATCTACTCACCCCCTGTCCACATGAATCCATGCATTCATCGCTCTAAAGTAGTCATGGAAACAAAGACTATTGTTTGTTCCCCCAGTTGAATACTACAATATAGAGAGAGAGATTTTAAACTTAATGTTTAATTATTTTTTATTTTTTGAAACATTTAAAACTCCTAGCCACTGGGAGAAGAAACTCCCTTACCCCCTATCTGAATAAGACCATACATATGACTATTCCAAGACAATCCTGGCAATGGAATTGAGGCTAACTGTTTATTCCCCCAGTTAAATACTATCAAGCCCTATCCAACACACCTGATTTGAGCATGTATAACAGTGATTAACTCAAATGCTAATGTTATACAAACTTCACTAAGGGTAAGTTGTACAGTCTGTGTGTGAACTCCAGCAACATGAACATATCTCCCTCTTCCATATCAAAGTCCTTGGTATAGTGCCTTCAAATCCCTTGTTGAGGAAGATCCAATCCCAAATAGACTATCTCCCTGAGTCAAACCTGTCTGCAGTTGTAAGGTAGAAAGATTCTTCCTCCATAGGATCACAGGATTCAGGTCATCAAGATGACACCTCTCAGCTGCTCCATATCCTTTCTAAGGTATCTTCAAATTCCACAGCATGAAGGGTAACCCCTGAAGCTGTATAAGTCATAACCCAAAAGTTGTGGATCCAATGAGCTGTATACCAAATGTTCTCATTATTAAAACTCCAAATCCTTGACACTGCTTCCCAAGGTCCAGTCCTTACCATTGATCATGTATGATGGAGAGCCTCACATATTCATGTACAGGAAAAACCTCCAAATGCCTAAAAGTAACTTTAAATACATGAATAGATAAAATCTTGGCATTGGAGGACTTCCATACATAGACATAGTAATACATCCTAGCAGACACACGTACAGGCTGACCACACTTCCCATATGTATATGATTTCCCATATGTATATGATTTCCAAGCAAAAACACAATAATGATAATCTTCTATAATCAAAATAAACATTCATTCTTTACACAAAAATCTGTGAGATATCACTATGAGAGAGCACACGCCCTATACTGTGGTCCCCAAAACACCCCAGTTAAAGGGTGATGATCCGTCCCCAAACAATATATTCATTCAAACCATACAGCATCAAAGAATTGAGCCTCAAGATCCATCTGGCCTCAAGTTTCAATAACTCCTTATCAGAGCTGTGGGTATCTATACAGCAAAAAGCAAGATCAACAACAGTACGATTCACCTCCAAAAAATGTTGGATCAGAGGTTCTGTACTTCTCTTACACCTGATGTTTGATCTATGCTCTATTATTCTAGTTTTAATAGGCCTTGTTGTTTTGCCTATATAATTGAGTCCACATTTACACTGAATGATATAGATCACCATCATACTCCTACAGGTAAATCTGTGTCTAATCTCAAAGTCTGTACGCAAATATGATGAACTAATGATGCAATTGTGAGTTTGAGGGAACCAGTTTGAGGGCTGGCACCCAAGGACAGGAATTGGATTTGTGGCATAGATCCATGCTTTTGATCCCCTTCTTCCGCAAAGCCTGAGCACACCCATTGAGCAGCCCAGCCTCTGTTCTTACCACCACTTATCTAGTCCCTAGAGTTTATACTAATTTTTAAAGAGGTGTAGGAGGAAAAAGGTTCTCCACCCTTGTTTTATACCAATTAGAGGTGAAACGGATATCACATTTGCTACCTGCAGGTGATACCTGCATTTTCAGAAAGTCAGTTGGGTTCCCGATTGATACCTGAGTAGCAAGTTGGACATTCAATTATTATTTATTCATTTATTATACTTACTACCCTGCCACTCTCACCCACTGGTGACTCGGGCTGGCTTCCATAAAACAATAGAATATCTAAAAATACAATAATCATAACCATATAAATAAATCTAAAACAGTAGAACAGTATAATATAATATAAAACTAGTTCTGCACAGGAAACATGCCCACCCCCCCTTAACCCATCCCTCTCCCCCTTGCCAAATGCCTGACGGAAGAGCCAGGTCTTACATTGTCACCGGAAGGTGAGCAAATTTGGGCTGAGACAAATATCTGCTGGGAGGGTCTTCCACAGCGACAGTTCAGTCATCAAAAATGCCTGCCTATTCGTATGGACCCAGTATGGACCTAGAATGTGGGACCTCTAGGAGGGCGTTCCCAGATGAGCACAGGGGCTGCTCAGGTATTACCCAAAATACTGAATACTGCCATTACCAAGCTACTGAATTTCAATTTTATCGACCAATTTTGATAAATGAAAACCAGAAAATTGGTATAGGAAACTAGAAAATCAGTATGGGAAACCAGAAAATTGATAAATTTAGTAATTTATCAGGAACTAATAGGTACCAGTTAGTACATGATGTTACCAGGTTGAATTTGGTACTGTAATTCCAATAGGTATACCTGTTTTTTGAGGGTACTCATTTCAGCTCTAGCCAATCCATTTAGGCAAAAACTCAGCACATTATAGTGTACCAACTTTGGATACATTCCAGATTTTCAGACCAGAGGCATGCTGGCTTACTCATTGGACAGGGTGGACTCTTCATCCAGAGAAGCAGCCTTTTCAGCCCCCAGGAACGCCTAGTCATTGGCAGGGAGCAGGTGTCAGGGCTGCGGGGTCAGGGATATAGATGACATGGACAGACAGCGGCATATTTGAGGCCCAAGGACAGGATCAGGGCTGAAGCTGGAACTAGAGAGTGTTAAAACAGGAAGCAAGGCAGAGGGCAAAGGCTAGAGATGAGGGAGGACTAGAAACAAGGGCAAGACTCTGGGAACAAGGAGGACAGGGCTGGAACCAGGAAGCAGAGTGAGGAACAGAAGGAGAGGAAGTTGCTCCACCCAGATTCCTGATGCCACCAGACAGCCTCATATGCTAGCAGCCAACCAATCAGGAAGCTGTGAAGTGGAGCAAGGACAGGAGGGGGCATGGCAAGGCAAATAGGCCTATTGCTGAAAAGGAGTGACTGGGCCTGAGACAAGGTGAGACGGTGATGCTCCAGGGGCAGGATTCAAGTCCTAGATCCTTACATTAGGATCCCTCTCCCTGGCTTGCAGTGCAGGTATGGAGCTATTTTGCTCCATGGTTTGGTGGAACAGATCCCCCTCCATATACCCTGAAATTTGCACTGGGAGGAGGGAAGATTGGAAAGATACCTTTTTGTTTATTGTCTTCTGCAGCAAAAGATCTAGTGTTGACCCTGCCCAGTTGGTTACAGATAGGCAGAAGATATCCTTTTATAGGTCATGAAAGGAATGTAGGACTTTCCCCTACTTTTAATTTTAATTTCGTTTGCATTCATTTAGAATCTGGTGGAAACCCAGCCCATTGCATTTCGGCTTCAGTCCATGCAGCCCCCACTCACATGTTCAGTGTGTCCAGCCTAATAAACGGGCAGCCTGTATTTCATGTGCTTTCAGGCAGCTCCCACTTGTGATGTCAGTGAGACCGGAGAGAGGAGCAGGAAGCAGTCACTCCTTGGAAAGCTCTAGGCTCTTTGCCCATGACTCACCTGATGGCTTACTTCCAAGTCTACATGCTGCCCGCGCCATTATTCCTACCTTGACATCAAGGGATCATGACCTCTGTGTTTGTGTGTATAAGTGAAATTGGCAGCGTGTGGACAATATGGGGGGGGGGGGAGGCATGGACAACAGACAAACCCTTTTTAAAAAAAAAAAAAAAAAAAAAAGGACTGACCAGTATAAAACTGGACTAATGGTGGACCTGTAGGGTTTGGGATCACTAAACCTCTACTTAGAAAAAAAGGTGTGTGTGTGTGTATGTATAATATATACACACAAAATTATTTTAAAATTATCTAACAATTTAATAAATTAACAATTTATTTAACAGTATTAGAGAATAAATGATGGTGAAAACAGAGATAAGCTTAAGATAGTTTAGTTAGCCGTTTTGGCTTCTGCCTTCATCAGAAACATAGTTGGTTTTTAAATGAGCTACTGTAAGCCAAGGTGACAGTTCTAAGAACACTGAGGATGTCGAGTTCTCAGGTGGGTGACATCTGATATGTGGTTGCCAGTAGGCATGGGCGAACAGATCGCGGTTCGCGTTCGGCCGTTCGGTTCGGCTGCGTTCGGTTCGTGTGTTCGTGTTCGGTCGTTCGGTCGTACCTCGCGTTCGTGTTCGCCCGTTCGGTTCGGTCGTTCGTGTCTCGGCCGTTCGTGTTCAGTTGTTCGGGCAGGTCATACGTTTGTGTTCGGCCGTTCGGTTCGTTCGCCATCGGGTTGTGCGTTCGTGTTCGGTGTTCGGGTGGTTCGTGCGTTCGCGTTCGGCCGGAAATATCGCGGGAAGCCGTAAAATCGGCGTCGCGCCGGAAATTCGTGTGCGTGTGCGTGAGTGAGGCGAGAGGGTGTGTGTTTGTTTCGGTGGCTGCTTGTGTAGTGTGTTTTGGTGATTGTTTTGGCTGTGCTGTGTGTTTGGGTGGGTTGGTGTGTGTTGTTGTGGACTGTGGGGTGGTGTGTGACTGTAGTGTGTGCGAAAAATTTAAAAAAAAACAAAAAATGAAGCGGTCTCAGGGCCGAATCTGCCGGGTGTGGCCACGCCCGACGGCAGAGGAGTTGTTGGCTGCGGAGGAGGAGGCGGCTGCCGCTGCCGCTGCCGCTGCCCCTGCTGCCGCTGCCCCTGCCCCTGCCGCTGCCGCTGCTGCCGCTGCCACTGCCGCTGCCACTGCTGCTGCCCCTGCTGCTGCCGCTGCCCCTGCCGCTGTCGCTGTGCCTTCCGTCTCGGACGAGGCGGGGGGCTCGTCAACAATGATTCCTGCCAGGTTTGTAAACCTTTCTTTTACTTTTAAGGCAAGAAAGGCTGTATTAGTTTTTTAGTTAGAGTGTGCCAGCCAGCCAGGGGCGGGAGTTAGAGTGTGCCAGTCAGGGGCGGGAGTTAGAGTGTGCCAGCCAGGGGCGGGAGTTAGAGTGTGCCAGCCAGGGGCGGGAGTTAGAGTGTGCCAGCCAGGGGCGGGAGTTAGAGTGTGCCAGCCAGGGGCGGGAGTTAGAGTGTGCCAGCCAGGGGCGGGAGTTAGAGTGTGCCAGCCAGGGGCGGGAGTTAGAGTGTGCCAGCCAGGGGCGGGAGTTAGAGTGTGCCAGCCAGGGGCGGGAGTTAGAGTGTGCCAGCCAGGGGCGGGATGGCAGGATTTGCACGTGCCAGCAAGGGGTGGTTTTTCAGTTGCTCTAGCATCTAGCAGCAGCATCCCCTAGCAGCCCTGGGATGGCAGGATTTGCACGTGCTTTATGTTATTTTTAGTTGCCGTCCCTAGCACCCAGAAGGAGGGAGGATTAGAGGCATCATCATTAAATGCGTGATATTAACTTGGTTTTTTATGTATTCCCATTTCAGAGAGGAATTGGACTCCTCTGCTCCCGAGGCCAGCCCTGCTTCCACCAGCCCCCGGAGGCAGAGGAGGACAAGTCGCCGCAGGACACCGAGGCGGAGGTCACCATCTTCGCCTCCCCAGCGCCAGTCCTCGGACGTCTGGCGCTTTTTCTCGAAGGACGACCGAATCGCCACATGCAAGGTATGTCGTGTGGGGCTTCACTGCAGGCTTCATTGCAACATACTCTCTAGATCGCAACAAGTTTCTGCAAAGTGGTCGAGCCTTGCCCAGTGGTGACTCACTAGGCCGCCCAGTAGCACCCATTGGATTGCTCGTGCACAGAGCCCGTGGAACAGTGAGTGAGTGAGCTGAAAAGAGGCATATTGGTAGGAGCAGCAGCAGCAGCACCCATTGGATGGAGGATTACCCTCTGACCTGTTAGGAATGAAAGTCCCCTGCAAGGACAGATTGGATGGCCACCCAGTCCACCCACTCGTGGAGACAGAATGCAGGCAGGGCTTGACAGAGACAGACCATTTAGACAGACCATAAAGACAGATCTTTAGATTGTAAGCTCTCTGGGGCAGGGACCGTGTCTATCTTAGTTTTTTGTAAAGCACCAGGTACATCGCTGGTGCTATATAAATGCTAATAATAATAATAATAATAATAATGCTAATGTTCCTTTCTTTTTCTGCTCTTTCTAGATCTGCAGTAAAGTCTTCCGGCGGCAGAGGGAGGGCACAACATCGGGGCTGCTCACGCACATTGAGGGCACCCACAAGATCCGGGTGAGGCGGGCAGGCGAGGTGGAAGATGAGGACTCTGCCGGTGCCACTGCAGCTGCTGCACCTGCCGTGGAGCCACCACGCCAAAGGGGGGGGAAGGCCTCCCGCAAAAGGAGGCATACACGCCCTTCCCCTCCCTCCGCCTCTACCCTCACCGTCGAGAGCCCCGATGTCACGGAGGATGAGGACCTGAGGGAAGCGAGTGAGCAGCTGCGTCGCTCGGCACGGCGCCACACGGAGGAGGTCGACCGCTCCACCGCCAACCTGGAGAAGTGCATGTTGGAGCGCACGCGGGCGCTGCGCTCTGAGAAGCGGCGGGTGGTGGCCTACGGCCAGTATGTGGCCACCGAGCAGCAATGCCTGCGTGGCTACCAGCAGGCACTCTCCAGGTGGCACAACAATGTCGCCGCGGCGCTGGAGTATGCCGTGCAGAACGGCGGGTTCGACCCCTCCACGGTGGCCTGCCCTCTGGACTGCCAGCCGCCGGAAGACATCCTGCCTTTTCCCCAAACACGGGGGGGGCACTCTGAGACTGACAGGCCCAGTGGCAGTGGCCATTGAGACAGAGACTCTTAGCTTGTGTTTTTTAAGTTTCCTTTTCATGTTTGCTTTTGTTTGAAATGTTGTTTTGTTGTTGTTCTGTTTTTATAGTGTTAAGTATATAGTGTTAAGTTAAGGTTGGTTATTTAAGTGTTAATTAAATTGTTAAATGTTATTTAAAGCTGTTCTTTTTCTTTCTGGAAAGGGGAGAGGGTTTGTCATTCAGCTTCTGCCCCACGAGGAATTGGGTAGTCATAAGCCGGGTGGCAGACTTACAGTTTGTTTGTTTGGTTTCCTAGGCCCAGCCTGCATCATGAGGTCAGTCAGATAAGGCGGCCTAGGCCGTCTAGTAAGAGAGAGAGAGAGAGAGAGAGGCAGAGAGAGAGAGAGAGAGAGAGGCAAAGAGAGAGAGGCAGGGTGGGTGCAAGCATTGGGATGGAGGGACAGCACCTCAGCAGCACAGTACTATTGCAGCCGAGCCCTGGATGGAGGAGGAGGAGCCCTGTCCCACGACTGCCCCTGGCATGGGATGGATGGCGTGTGCCACTGCACCATCACTCTTTGTCCAGGGGCAGCTCCGGGAATCCCAGCAGCGGAAGGTTCACCTTGAGAAAGAGCAACTGCTCCACCAACTTGGCCCCCAGTCTCAGGCGGTGCGGGGAACATATGTCCCCCGCGATGGAGAACACCCTCTCGCTGGGGACACTGGTTGGTGGGCAGGACAGGAATCCCTTGGCCACTTTGGACAGGGCCGGCCACACTTGGGCCTTGCTGGCCCAGTAGGCCAAGGGATCGCTGCCGGGTTCTATGCAAGGCTCCTCCTCCAGATAGGTCTCCACTGCTGCTGAGGCGCCATCATACTCCCTCCGGTAGCTCTGGGTGGGCACCACCTGCCCCACTGCCCTCAGCCACGCTGCTTGCCCTTTTGTGCTGCTGGTCCCCATGCTCCCCTGAGTGGACAGAACAGAGGAGGAGCTGCTGGCAGTAAGGGTCCTGCTGCTGCTGGAGGCAGGGATAGACCCAGATGGCTGAGGGTCGCTGCTCCTACTCCCACCATCCCCAGGGGCATCCCGCTGCATGGCCCGCTCTGCCTGCCTGACCTTATCGACCAGCATCCCCTTCTGGAGGCCATAGTGCGCACTTTCCCGTGCCATGCTGCCCTTGATCCTGGGGTCCAGCATGGTTGCCAGGACATATTCGTCCCGGCGCAGGAGGTCACCAAAGCGAGCGCTCAGGCCCGCCTTCAACTTGTCGGCTAGCTCCATCGCCTCGTCGCACATTCTCCTGCCCTGAGGGCCACGATCCCGCCCCACCGCCCCAAGAATCTCATCCAGGCTGCTGTGGAGACTATGCACCAGCGGGGTCACCTGGCTGAGGGTGGCAGTGGAGCTGCTCAGTGTCTCCGTGACGGCCAGGAATGGTCTCAGGACAGAGACGGTTTGGGATATAATATCCCATTCCTCCCTGTTGTACCCTGGAGGTGACTCGATGTCTGTCTCCAGTTCCACCTGATGCAGGGCGGCTTTCTGTTCAAGAAGCCGCTCCAGCATCAGGAAGGTGGAGTTCCACCGGGTGGAGACATCCTGGATCAGGGTGTGCACCGGGGACCCTTGCTCAGCCTGCTTCTCCCGGAGGAGTTCGCTGCCCTTCACGCTGCGGTTGAAGAAGCCCGCCAGCTTCCTCCCCCGCTCGACCAGGGAGCTAAGGGTGCCTGGCCCAATGCCTTTATCACCCAAGCCCAGAGCGTCCTTCACCACCAGGTGGAGGGTGTGTGCGGCGCAAGGGATACTCGTGAACCCCCCGTCACGGACTGCCTTAAGCATATTGGCCGCGTTGTCCGTGACCACACACCCCTTGGTGAAGGCCACGCCTGGCGTGAGCCACTCCCTCACCATGGTGGTCAGGGCTGCCTCTACCTTCCTTGCGGTGTGGGAGCTGTCCATAACTTGGGACTGAAGCAGGGCCCACCTATACCCTGCTTCAGGTCCCCTCCTGCCACTGCCAAGCACTGCCTTTGCGTCCTGCCACCAGTGTGCAGTCACTGCCAGGTAGGCATGCTGGGCGTTCCTGGAGGACCACAGGTCCGTGGTGAAGTGGACCGTTGCCCCCCCAGCCCCTGCAAGCTGCTCCCTCACCCGCTCCTTCAAAGCCCTATATAACTGTGGGACCACAGTCCGACTCAGGGCGGAGCGGGAAGGAAGCTTAAAGTTGGGAGCCAGGAATGCAAGCAGACGCTGGAAGCCCTTGTCCTCCACAATGGAGAAGGGCTGGCCATCCAGGGCAATCATCTCGGCAACCAGGCGCTTGCCTTTTTCCTGGAAGCCTGTGCCACGGCGCCCTGCCGATGGCCTCGACACATCGCCCCACCCCATCTCCTCCATGGTGGACTGGCGGTGCTGCTGGGGAGGCTCCTGCAGTTTTTCTGCCCCCATAATGCTCCTGCTGCTGGTAGAGGCAGCAGCAGTAGCTGCAGAACGCTGGCCCGCTGAATGGGCCGGGCGACTGGCCGCTGGAGTCGGGAACCCGCTGGCATCCACTTCGCCTGCCTTCCCGCTCAGCAACACAGCACTGTGGCATGCCTTCAGGTGCCTGGCCATTGCAGTTGTGCCAAGGTTGGCAAGCGCCCGCCCACGCTTCACCACCTTTTGGCACAGCGTGCACTGCACCTCTCTGGGATCATCTGCCCTCACCTGCTTAAAATGCTCCCAGACAGTGGATTTTTTTCCCCCTCCTGCTGCCTTCTTGCCCGCCCCGGCAGACGTGCTGCTGCCAGTGCTGCTGGGAGAGGGAGAACTTTGTGGCACTGGTGGTGATGCAGCTCTGGGAGGAGGAGGGTCAGACATTGCCTCATGGACATAGATATCCTCTGCGGCACTAGTGTCACTGACTGCTGCCTCTTCCTCACTGTCCCCAGCGATCATGGCGATGTCCCCAGAAGGGGAGTACTGGGACCCGGAGGGTAGACTGCCCGTGCCCGCCATGCTGCTGGCACTCTCCCTGTGCCCCCCTCTGTGGCTGCTAGTGCTGCTGCAGCTGCCGCTGCTGCCACTCCTCCTCTCCCAGTCCCTAGTACTGGCATTGCCCGGGGATCGGGCCCTGCCTCTAGCAGCCGGGGTGGGATCCACCAGCTCTGGGCTACTGGGGATTTCCTCGACTGTGGGGGACATTGGTGGCCCTGGAGGAACATCGGTAGAAGAAGCAGCCCCAGCTCCTGCTCCATCACCACGCACAGCAGACACAGATGCAGCAGCCTGAGCCTCAAGTCCTGCAGGCCTTCCAGTGCCCTGAGTGTCAGTGGAGGGCACTGCCAGGAGACGTTGCAGAGCACCCTGGGCCCCTAAAGCAGGCCTCCTGATTTTGGGAGGGGGTGAGGCGCTCTGCCTCTGGCTACTGCTGCTGCCTGCTGCCGCTCCTCGTGCACGGCCTCTGGGACGTGCCCCATTGCCTCCCCTACGGGCAGCAGATCGGCCTCTCCTTCCCTTCTCCATTTCTCCCGAAAAAAACAATGTTTTTTAATATATAATTTTTTAAAAAAATTTTATTGAATTTTTTTATCAAATATTTATATCTCTATATCTACACTAATAACTAACTAACTACCTAACTAATAAATGTATTCTAAATGCTATGAATAACTCCAACAAACCCTAAAGCTGAATCACAGAAAACAGTAAACTCTATCTCTATCAGTAAACCTTAAACTAAACTACTCCTACTATGTCAAAACAAAAATGTATCGACCTAATCCTATCTATCTACCTATGAATATATGGGATGGGGGTTGGGGGGCAATCACAAACAAGACAAGGAGGGGTACAAAACTGAAATGAAACCTAAATCAATCTATAAATTAATAATATACTACTACTCTAATGAATCAAAAAAACAGGGGAAGGGAATGGGGAGGGAATATTCAATGGAGGGGGGAGGGAAGGAGGAAGATTGAAGATTGAACACAGGGAGGGATAAAAACAAAAAATAACAACTAAATCTATCAAAGCTAATGTAAATAAATGAGAATATGGGGGTAGATGGGTTGGATGGGTGAAATAGGAGGAGGATGGCAATGGATTGGGGAGCTGGAAAATGCTGGGTGAGGGAGCCTTCTGAAACGCCTGCTGCTCAGGAACAGTGACTAGCTCAGAAGGTATTGGGAAGGGGGGAGGCAGACAGTTTTGTTTCTTGCTGCGCCCGCCTCAAATCAGCCCCATTGGCTCCGTGCAGCCTAGCCCGTGGCCAATCATAGACTGCCAAGCCAGTGGTCTGAGGCGAAAAGAGATGGTGATTCATCAGGCTGGCTGCTACTCCAAGCCACTCTCCACCCTCCACCCCTGGTGCCTGGAAGTCTGCTCCTAGCTGAGTCAAATGACTTCCCCCTCCCTGCTACATTTGGCCTTCCAGTGACCTGACAGAAGACCATGTTTTAGCCACCCGAACACAACCGAACGCGATTCGAATTGAACGAACTGTTCGGCCATTTCGTAGTTCGGTGTTCGGTTCCGTTCGGTGTGTTCGGCCATTTCGTAGTTCGGTGTTCGGTTCGGTTCGGTGTGTTCGCCATTTCGGTGTTCGGTGCGTTCGTGTTCGTGTTCGTGTTCGGTTGTCCGAACAGGCCGAGTTCGGACCGAACACCGAACTACCGAACCGCGTTCGCCCATCCCTAGTTGCCAGAATGTTATAAACAATACAGGAAAAGATTAAAGTTCACGTATTATCCTCCAAGTTGAGACCATTGGGTGTTAGGGTGTGAAGCCTGTAAATCCAGACATTTTCTCTAGCTTCTATCAAACCAAGGTACTATGCCTTGAAATATTGTTCCTTTTCAAGACATCGGGTGTTAATACTGTAGAGCTTGTGCATAACTCTCACTCAGACGCCTCTAGCAGGTCCCATGTGGAGAGCGCAACAAACAGGCAGGTTTTCCTCTCCGACGTGATCTGTCCATGCGCCATCGCCCTCACTGAGTTACGGCCACTCTGGCGATGCTCTAGGCTGTGACCAAGCCTCTGTGGTGTGCAACCTGCGGAGAGACTGCACACACCCCAGCAGACAGGCAGCAGCTCCATGGACACTTGTTGCCCCTGTTTTGCCCAAATTTGCCCACATGGTGGATTCTACTTTTCCTGGGTTGATGTCATGTAGAGGCCCTGGCAGGCACAGCTGGCAGGCACAGGATAGACAAGCAGGTGAATCTGAGGCTGATGTGGCTCTACATTTCTCCCATCTCATTTCTTAACACCAATAGTTCCAACAGTGAAGAAGCACATATTGTACATCTGCTCATAATTCTGTCTCTGGCCATAATTTTTTCAGCAAATGATTTCTAGCCAAACGCCATTATGCCTTTTAAACAAAATAACAATAACAGGCTGAATTCTGCCCATAGACATGGAAGAAAATCAATGGGATTTGCAGACACACATCTGTGGCGATGTGGCCCATAACTTCTCTTACAGCACCCAGGGGGAAGTGGATAAATTTTCCAGCTATCCATGAAAACAAGGTCCCATTCCCCTCCCCCACTTTTCCCCTTCTGAAGCAAGGTAGTCTTAGGTTCCCCTTCTGCAGCAAGATGAATTTACTCATCTTTGCATTTCTTGTCCAGGTATGATATACATTAAAACCTTTTTTAAAACAAACAAAAATAATTTTTTAGTTCTATGTATTTTATTTTTATCAGTGATAAGAGTTGTGGGTTTGGTTTTTGTTTGTTTGTTTTGTTTTTGTTTTTTATTGCAAGCTGATCACTCTAGGCCAGGGGTGTACAACATGCGGCCCACCTTTGCTTTTTTTGAGGCCCATTGTCAAATGGGTCTCTGTTGTTGTATGCGGTCCATGCTGCTGCTGCCCTGCCCCCTCCCCTAGCGCGACCAGGGAGCCAAGAGAAGGCGGTGCGGTTGGTCCAGTCTGGAGCGGTGAGGACCACATGACCAGGGAGCTGAGCCTAGAGGAGCCTTTCCCTGCAGCACTCTGGGCCAAAGGCAAGGAAGTCCAGGGAGCCAAGCCGCGGCCCCGGGAAGCTGATAAAGGAATTTGGAGGGGGCCCCAGCTGCCCCCACACTGCAGAGGCTATGTGTGAGAGGGGAGCAGAGCTCCTTCTTGCTGCTGCCACGGCTGCCTATATCCCAGGCCCCAGCTCCTTTACACTGCCGCTTCTGCTGCTGCATGGATCCCCAGCTCCTTCGCACCACTGCTGCCATCTGAATTCCTGACACCAGCTTCTTCAGCTGCTGCTGCTGACGTTTCTCCCATCTTTGCCTCCATCCTGAACCATGGTCCGGTGCTGCTTGTCCTACCTCAGGCAAGTGTGGATTAGTGCTCTAATTTGCAGGTGGGGAACCCCCTGATGTCATCAGGACAGAGTGGGAGAATGCCAGGGCGTAGTGATCCCTTCTGCCTGATGACCCTCAGAGTTACTGGGATGGGAGCACTGCGGTCATCAGGGCATGGGGGTGGGGCATGCAGGGTGGTGGGAACCAAGGCTGGGAGGTGTTTTGCACTAGGTTGTGCCAGTGCAGGGAGGTGTGGGCCTCCTCTTCCTCCGCACTTGTATCCTGGTGCACTTGCCTCCCTGCTTAGGTAAGCCCCCTTCCATTCCAGAATGCCCCACCCCACAGTCTAATGATCCCAGTTTTCCAACCTCAGTAGTTCCAGTATGCCCTATCCCCCCCAGGTCCAGAAAGAAACCCTCCCCTACATACCTGCTTTGTAGCACTGGTGATACCGCAAACTCTGCTCCTTCGTCCTCCAACTGCACCAAATCTCAGAGAAGGTTGAATGCTTTCTGAACATCACTTTGTTTTGACGTGCCAGCTTCGTTTTGCCGTGTGGTGACGCTGGTTTGTGTTTGGCCCTGCATACCCTGTCCCCATGGCTCGTGGGGGAGGTGCCATTTTTGTTTTGCCATGTGGTGGTGTTTACCCTTGCAGTTCCCCACTGCAATGGATTCTTTGGGATGCAGACTTGAAATTGGAACTAATTTGCATGCATTTTTACATTCACACAAGGTATGCAAATTAGGGGTGGGACTATGCAAATTAGGGTGTGTTTATGCAAATTCTCAGCAGGGTTATACAAATTAGGGGCTAGGCCACATGCAGCCCAGGGTTGGGTCTGAACCAAATTTTATGGCCCTCAGGACTGAGCACCCCTGCCCTAGGCCTATTTTTAACAATCCAGGAAACACATCATCGGTTATTAATCATGCTGGATTAAAATAACTTGGCTGAAAAAAATAAAAATAAAATGAGTAGTTAACTTTAACAGAAGTAGTTACTTGTCTATGTACCATAACCGAGGATCTTATTACTACTACAATATATCACCATACCTAATTCTCCTGTTTCTTACTGTCGCTTAGTATTCCATATCAACAGTAAGTGCTAAGCATGCTGATCCAAAGCACGTTAACAGTGCAAGTTTCTGACTGAGTAGCACTGTCATTAGTACTTAGTTAGCATGGATGCAAGTCCCATTCACTACAACAAGGGCGCATGCCTGTTCTAAGTGTCGGTGCTATCTGCTCTGAGACAATAGAACTGAAACCAATAATAGATTTTCTATTCCTGGATACTGTTCACTTTTTCTGATAGCCCACTGAATGTCTGAATGATGTGCAAAAAATATGCTTTTTTGGCTATTTTGTTTCAGATATGTCATTTATTTTGGTCCAGGTTTCTTTTGTCATTTTGACATTTTGTTACTTTGGCTATTCTGTCTTTCTTACACTTTCGCATAATCTCACTCCAAATTGCTGTGTCCATACTGTGGGAGACAGCCTCTGTCCTGTGTGTCTCATTACGCCCACAAAGAGAAAAGAAACCATTTTTTCGCTCGCTGCATTGGCTGCCTATATTTTTCCAGACTTGATTCAAGGTGTTGCTCCTTCTCTATAAAACCCTGTATGATCTGGGCCTCACCTACCTGCAGGACTGCCTCAATCTCCATGTTCAGGATTGGCCGCTGGGGGGCGCCCTCCTTGAGATTTCCCAAGTTTATCGGATAGCAACAATGGAGAGGATGTTCTCGGTGATCATCATGAGACTGTGGAACTCTCTCCCAGTGGAGGTCTGCCTCTCCCTGGACGTTTCTTTCTTCCACAGGAAGTGTAAGACCTGTTTCGTCAGGCGTTTGATGAGGCATTTCACCAGGCATTTGAGTGGGTTTCTCTGTGCCTCCAGACTGTTTCGTTTATCTTTTGATTGGATTTTTATTATAGTTTTAATGTTTTATTTTGTAAGCTGCACCGAGATGCCATTGGCAGGATAGGGTGGGGTATCAAATGCTGCAAATAAATAAATAAATAAATATCTGAAGACCACATATCTGAAAGACCGCCTCTTCTACCATGTCCCTTTGAGCCTCTGTGGTTGACTGGAGGCACCCTCCTGTGGGTTGTCTGTGGGGCAAGGGTGTGTGGGAGGGAGTTCTTGGTTGCTTCCCCCATCAGAGGCGGTGCAAAACATTTCTATTTGGAAGAGCACTTGGCAGGCAGGGATAAATAGGGTTGGTCGGGGTTTTGGGTAGGGCTGTGAGGAAGGGTGGAATTTTGAGGAGAGGGTGTTTTTTATTGTATGAATTTTAATGGTTTTAAATTGTTTTATGGATTGTATGCAACCCTGAGCCTTGTGGTAAGGACGGCATACAAATTTGAAAAATAAATAAAATAAATATCCAGAATCACTGAGTAGTAAAGTAAGATGTCTTATCTCCGTTTTAATCTTTAAACACATATTTGTTTTGAAGGCTGCTAACTGAGCTGTGAGGTTTTCAGTTTAAAACTTCTCATTTTTCACCAAGTTTTAAAAGCCCATGCGTCCTGAGTGCTTGGTATAGTCAGCAGGGCCGGCAAACGTTCTTGTCAGCTCATCAAGCCTGAGGCAAGCATGTACAGCTATAAACTCTCCTTAGCTTCAATATATATTTTATAATAATAAGAAGAAAATAAAGCAGAAAAGAAAACCTTTTGAGATCTGTTCCATTTCCTTCACACTCATTTTTGACCTAGAATGGTACAGCCAAAAATGTCTTTCTGGAGGGCATCAAGCAAAGTGCCTTTGCAATGGTAAAGACCTCTTGCAGCCTTAGTTTCCATTTTGCAAAATACTTAATGTGTTGATGTTTGTGCTATGCTTTTGTTTATTTCTAAGACTGTAGGGTAGCATACTGGGCATGCATTCCCATTCCTTTTTTTTTTTCCTCTTCTCTGCTTAAAAGACCAACTGTTGTTAGCAGTTATTACAGATGTTATTTGAGTTGCTTTGAATATGGCTAATGAAAAAGTATTGAATGACACTGCTGTTGACATTTATGGCATACCAAGTCGAACAAAGACTACTTTTAGCCAACAAATCCCCATCTCCAAACATTAATCCTTCAAGTGAATAGAGTGACCTCGTTTTAATCACTTGCTGTATTTTCATTAGGCAGCAAGTGAAAGAGGGTTTTAACGGTTTATTCCTAATCTGTGTTTTTTGCAGTAGATCTATCTTGCATCCATCAAGGGCATTGGTGCGGGGGGGGAATCTTATTCTATCTATAGGTTGGGGCTTTTTTAACTCTCATTTACCTATGATGTTGCTGAAGTTCTCAGCTGCTAAATGTACCATTAAGCAAGAAACACATTGTGCATGAATCATAATAGAATAGACCATGGGCTTCGACAGTCCCACATTTAGCTACATTTATTTAGGAGTTTATTTAGAGCAAGACAGAAAATGTTTTCTTGTATTAGTATTTATCACTTTTCTACCAAATTTTCCTTAAAGCAGGAATGTTTTGGTGAAGAAGGCAGGAGTCAGTTACATTTACAAGCTCACATCAAACACCCTCCACGGAGAACGTTCACGCACTGAGTGAACCTCTGAGACCTGGAATCTCCGCCCTAGTTACTGACTTCACCCTTCCCCAATAATGAGCTGTCTCATTTCATTATGAAATCTTTGAAGTAGTAATCATAAGTATATTTTGTGCCAGAAGGAGAGAATAGCTAAGTAGCTACTCCCTTGTTGTAATATAGAAATATGACTGAATTTGCCCACTCATTTATGTGCACATCACTTTGGATATGTCCTCCAGTGGGTGATAATGCCTTGCTTATATAGATAGATACATACAACCTGCTGTGTATCTCCTTTTTTCTCTACTCCTCCATGAGTGGTGAAGTTGCTGATTACAGTATTGTCACACCCCCTTGTTTATTGACTTACTACAGTAGCTTTCCATCAATGGGGAGAGCATACATCTAGATGATTTCAATGTACAATATTGAATTAAAGGCAATAGTTCAATCACAGCATGCATTTCTCTAGTGTCGTAAACTCTGAGAGTAGAGCTGGGCCAGTTTTATAAAAAGCAGCAGATTTTGGAATTGATTTACAACCCCAACACCATGCAACCATATTTTTCACACAAACTCCCCCTCCGTGATAGCTGCGGTGGGGTTTTGGCGGCATTCCCCACCCTTGGAGAAGAAGGGGACAAGGATGAGTTAGGGACACTTCCAGCGGCATCGGGTAGCTGGGGTGGAGGTAGCAGTCACCTGGCAATGGAGGGAGGGCGCCCAGGACTCTTGCGAGAACTGGGACTCCCAGTCACCATTTTAGTTTCCCCGCTCACCTGCCTCATTGCAGCTTAGGCGATGAGCAGGGAAGGTTGTGCAGTGCGGGTACAGCGGTTCTGAGCAGGGGCCTAGTGACCCCTCAAACAGGATTGGGCCCAGCACAGTCAACTCTGTGGCATGTGCCGGCTCTCCCCTGCTGTTTTGAGCATTTGGGTCATGGTGGATGCCACGTGGAGTGACCTGGCCTGTGGGTCTGTGCAGGGTGAAGTTCCCTTGGCCCTCCCTCCCCTCCCCCATAAATTGTCACGAGCCCACCCGAGGGGCTTGAGACCAGCAGCAGCAGCCATGTGGAAGGATCACCAAGGCCAACGGGGTTCCTCCCCCCTCTTCCCTAGAAGATTGATGTGAGCTCCTTAAGAGGCTTTTTACCGGGTTGGGGGAGGAACGCACGACACAGAGGGGGTCATAGACAGGGGTTGAGTCTGAGTCCCAGGCCAAGTGGGGAAAGGGGGATTTCCCCCACATATAAGCCACCCTATGGGCAAGCAGCGGTGGTGGTGTTGGTATGGGGCTGGGGGGGGAAGTAGGCCCCATCAGTGGCAGAGGCAGTATGCCTCCAAAAAAGGGACAAGCCCAGCGGCCTGCCACAGCTAAGCACACCCCAAAGGCACCCCCCACCAAGTGCGTTGTATGGGGGGCGGTCAGAGCATGAGGGGATCAGTCTGGAGCCATACTAGAGGCCATGAAGGCACAGCAGGCAGATTACCAGGCCTGGATTGAAGAGCTGGAGGATGCCCAAGTGGGGTTGGGGGAACACAATACTGGGGGGCTGGCGAATATGGAGGCAGAACTTTGCATCACCCCTCTCAGTGGAGAGGGCGTTCAACAACAGGGGCAAGGGCATTGCCGGGTTCTACCATCTCGTTACAGGAATGATGAGCCCTGACCAGCTGAAGAAGTGAACAATTTTCACAGAGCCAGGAAGCACAGATAGATGTGCTGAAGGAAGGAATGCAGGCCTTGACAAACAGCCTAGAGATGGCCCAGAGATGATGTCAGGGGACAGGGAGCAGCAGCAGTGGGCTTGGCCCACGGTGTGATCCAGAATATGCAGACGATGAGCAGGAGGTCAACTGTGGGTGTGAAGGGCAGTATGAGCACTGGGGGCCTGTGCCAGCCAGGAGGCAGGTGCCAGTCACCCCTGAGATGTCATGCACCTGGGGGGATTGGTCACATGGGTGCCATTCTCCATGTGGGAGGATGCCCCATAGCATGGCACCCACCCTGCCAGAGGGAGAGGTGTGGACACAGCCCATCCACAGCCAGAAGGGAGAAGAGCTGCTCAGTGCTGTGAGCAGTAGAAGGAACCACATCCTTTGTCAGGAGGATATGCTGACGTGTCTTCCCCACTGGGGGAGCATTTGCTCCAGGCAACAAAGGAAAAAAATTGTAGTGGTGAATTCATTGATATATTCACCCTCCTTTTCAGTGACCCTTACCTGACCCTTATGATAAGGAGGAGAGGAAAGACAGAGGAAGGTTCAAAAGGCTGAAGACAGAGCACACATGGTCTAATGGGACATTGGCCTACACGATCTACATGGGAGTGACCCTACTTAAGTTCCCAGAATGGGGGGTGGAGATGATTAAGTACTCGGACTTAGTCCGTAAAGCATTGAACACAATGGGGCCTGGGGCTTGGCTGCGGTACGAAGAAGCATTTCCATGCAGGGCAGCCAACAATCCCAGGCTCAGATGGGACATGCATGCACACGACATATGGCTATAATGTATCAGTAGCACCAGGTATGCCCACCGATCCGACAGTGGGCATGTGCTGTACCACTCAGGGAACACACAGCAGGGTGATAGAGAACAAGGGGGGAGGGCAAGGCATCCCCCAGTGGGTCTGACCTGTTGGGACTACAATGACAGGGAGAAATGTATTTGATCCCCATGTAGATTAAAACACGTTTGCACACAGTGTGCAGGTGACCACTTCGCCTCTGAATGTACCAAGTCAAGCTGTACGTGGCCAGATGCAAGGGGCAACCTGGGGTTAGGCAGGGCCCTTCCAGTCAGGGGGGACCCCCACAAGCAATGGGAAAGGGTACCAACCCCAGTACGGCATGATGCCTTGTGGAAGGCAACTTGAAACTATCCTGACCAAGACACCACCTATTATGTAGTTGAGGGATTCCAGCAGGGTTTTAGGATTCCAACATCGGGCCCCCGTTATCACCTTGGGGCTAAGAACTTGAAATTGGTGACAGGAAATGAACAGTTAGTGCAGCAAAAAATTGAGAGACATACGGGAAAGTAGGATACAAGGACCCTTTGAGGCTTTGCCCATGGCCACACTAAGTTATCTCCCCTAGGCATAGTGCCAAAAAAGACTCTGGGAGAGTTTTGCATGATTCACCACTTGTCCCACCCAAAAGGGTAGTCATGAATGACACGATCCCGCTGGAGCTCTGCTCAGTGAGGTACACATCATTTGAATCAGCAGTTGAGATGGTGCATGCCTGCGGGAGGGGCACCCTTCTCATAAAGTGCAACATCAAGTCCACGTTTTATCTCTTACCTGGTGCACCCGGAGGACTTCAAGATCTTAGGCATGGATTTCCAGGGGAAAAATTAATTCGACTCGGCCATGCCAATGGGATTCTCCATCTCATGTGCAGCCTTCGAGAAGTTCAGCACGGTACTCGAGTGGATCATGTGCCGTCGCGTCGGGCACAGTTGGAATACACATTATTTGGATGATTTCCTCTTTGCAGGAAGGGTGGGGACTATGGAATGCGTGCTGGCAATGCGCACATTCCAGGAGGTCACTGACGAATGGGCGTGCTGCTGGCACCAGAGAAGACGGAGGGCTCAATGACCAGATTGACTTATTTCAGTATTGAGCTGGACACGGTCCTTTCCCTGTAAAGATTACCTGAGGAGAAGCTTCGGGCCCTCAGAGACCTGATAGCAACCATTCATGTGGCCTCCAAAGTCACTTTTAAGCAGCTCTAGTTCCTCGCAGGTAGTTTGAACTTTGCCTGCTGGGTCCTTGCCCCAGGGCGGGCATTCATGTGTGTATGCCCACATTGGTAGTGATAGTCCCCTGCATCACCACATCAGGGTGATGAAGGAGATGTGGGAGGATTTGGCTACCTGGGAGTCTTTCCTCCAAGGCTACAATGGAGTCAACTTCTGGTGGCAGCAGCTTCTTTTAGAGGCTGAGTTGCAGATATATTCAGATGCGGGGGGGGGAGGGGGGGAAAGCAATGACTTCGGCATCTATTTCAGGGCAGATGTGGCCAGTTGATTGGGAAGAGCAGGTTATAACACGTGACCTGACATTCTTGGAGTTTTCTCCCATAGTGGTGGCCGTGGTCCTGTGGGTAGGGATGTGCAAACAGAACCAGGTTTTGATGTTCGGCTGTTCGGTGGTTCGGGTCAAACTTTGAGTTCAGATTCAGTGTTCAGTTCGGTCGGGCTCGGTTCAATCTTTAGTTTGGTGAAATCAGGAACTGAAAATGAAATTTGGTTTTTGAAATAAAGGGAAAAACTAAAAAACATATTTCCCACTATAACATATTTGTTTCTTATTCAATTTTGATGGAATTTGGGGACATTGTACCCCCAATGGAGGGCACTATGTGTACAAAAATTGAAATAATTAAATAAAGGGAACCAATATGAGAAGCAATTGAGTATTGTGATTTTAAGAAAAGCTCCATACACATTCATGGCTACAACTTCTTTATCTTGCATCCAATGTTCATGAAACGTACATATTACATCCCTCCATATCCTTAATACTTCTGACAATTTCAGAAAGAGTGGATAAAGAGTCCCAAGGGTATAAGACATTAACCTAAAATACATTTCCAGCTGTACCATTTTGATATTCCATTCTGTTTATAGGATATTTGGCAAGAATGTATCAAATACCTTTCCAGCTATTTCAGCAAATGTACAGGAGATTTTGATAAAGGGCCCCAATTATATAAGCAATTGATGATGTCCCTGTGAAGATTATTATTCAAATGAATATCAGCATATTCAGTGCCAGTCAGAGGCAGGCACCCTGCATGGCAGGGGGAGAGAGACTGTAGGAGGAAGGATGTGGAGCAACCCCAAAGACTGACAGACACATTCAATGGCCAAACACATTACTGCAAGCTTCTAGCTTTACAGGACCAATTGGTAGTGGCTTCGAGGTGGGCATAGGGGGCGGCCCTGAGGCGGGCATAAGCAACATAACTGGGACTTCTGAGATAGCATCCCAGAAATCAGGAGACATAGTTTAAACACATCCAGACTGTCGAATTATCATCACAATCACATCCTGCAGCACTGAGACAGAGGACATAAGATAATCTCTACTGACTCTTTCCTAAACGGATGCTTCTGACTTCCCAGAAACAAGTGGGGGAGATATGTTGGGATGGTCCCAGCACAAAATGAGGATATTTGGTTGACATTTCTGTTGGCCAATTAGCATCACAAACCAATCTTATACCACAGTGACATAAGAGAATTCCAGGCATAGGCCCCTTCTCTACATATGTTGTATAGGCATATAAAATTGGGAACCTTTATAAAATCTTTCTTATATTTGGCAGAGGTGATCATGAAAGTGTAATATATAGCCCTGCCAAATTTCATGTACACTGGTTGAACTACAAAGATGTTATAGTCAGACATACATTTATATGCTAATTGCTTATACCACCAAGACCCTTTTTCCAATCCTTCTGAAATTTGGCAAAGATAGTAAATATGGGAAGGGATATAAACTGGACAAGTGTCACCTACATTAGATGTGAATCTAAGAAGTTACAGCTAAGAATGTATATGTAGAATATTGCAAAATACAATAATTAAACTGCTTCTAAAATCGGATTCCTTTATCCAATCATTTTTAATTTAGGTACAGATAATGCTTTCAATTGGAGGTATAGGCATCCCAATTTTCAGCCACATAGCATAGACAACAAAAACATTAGTCAATAATGTGTTTTCCATTGAAACCAATAGAAATTCAATTTCGAACTCATCGAACGCATCCGAACCAAACGTCCAAATTCGAGTTCGGTTCACACGTTTGGATCAGTAGACCGAACTATTCGAGTTCAGTCCGAACTATGAACTTCCAAACCGCGTTCACCCATCCCTACCTGTGGGAGGCAGAATTTACCAACAGGAGTGTCGTCTTCTGGTGTGACAACCTGGCAGTAGTGCATGTTGTCAATCAACTGTCATTTAAATCAGAAAGGGTCATGAGGCTGGTCCGGGATTTTGTACTTAGATGTCTTAAAGTGAACATCTTGTTCATAGCTAAGCATTTGCCTGGTATTAACAATGGCATAGCCGATGTCCTTACTCAGTTTCAGACAGACCATCTTTGTTCAGTGACTCTAGAAGCCAGGGAAGACCCCTACCCATTCCCAAGGGACATGTGGAACCTTGCATCCTAGAACTATATCAGGCAGTATGGGGTTCCCTCACGCACAGAACCAGGCGGGTATATGATGTGGCTTTCAGCGAGTTCCAAGAATTCAGGTCATGAAACCATTCCCCATCCCTGAAGGGCAGGTCCTTCCATTTGCAATGGATCTTCGAGGCAAGGGTCTAGCACTGGGGACCATTTCAGAAAAGGTAGCGGCAATTAGGGATGGGCGAACAGATCGCAGTTCAGGTTCGGCCATTCAGTTCGGCCACGTTCGGTTTGTGTGTTCATGTTAATTCGGGTGGATCACCGAGTTCGCGTTCGGCCATTCGGTTTGGCCGCGTTTGCGTCGCGTGTTTGTGTTTGGCCATTCGGGTGGATCACGCGTTCGCATTTGGTTCGGCCGCATTTGGGTCATGTGTTCATGTTCGGCCGTTCGCCGTTTGGGTGGATCGCCGAGTTCACGTTTGACTGTTTGGCGTTCAGCTGAAAATATCGCGAGAGCGCAGGAAGCTGGAAATTGCGGCGGAAACAGAAATTCTTGTGTGCATGTGGAGCTGTGAGGCGAGTGGGTGTGTGTTTTATTCAGTGGCTGCTTATTCATGTGTTTTGGCTGTGATTGTGTTGGGTTTGGCTGTGCTGTGTGTTTGGGTGGGTTGGTGTGTGTGGTGAGTGACTGTTGGTGTTTGGGTTTTGTTTAAAAAAAATAAAAAATGAAAAGGAGTGTTGGTGCAGGTCACATCCTCCATCTGGGGGCAAATTTGCCGGTGGAGGAGGAACAAATTTATTGTTACGAGCTTTGCTTTAATCCTCTCTTTTATCCCTCCTTATGTGCTTAAGTTCTGGATGGCAGGTGGCAGAATCTCATACAGCTACTAGATCCCTTCCAGCAGCACATGCCACCTCAAGTAGCGTAGTAACCCAAAGATGTGCGGTGCCAGCAGCAGGGTCTCAACTAGCAGAAAGCTCCCAGGAGGTGCAGGGCTGCTGGTGTTTGTGTGGGTGGGTGTGACACAGAGAGAAAGAGAGACAGGCTCCTCGGCAGCGGGCGGGAGGTGGCAGGCGCTGGTGGTCAGAGGGGCTTTTAGTTTCAGCAGCCAGCTTTAGCGGGCATCTGCAGGTGGGTGAAGAGGAGTAGGCTTTTGGGGAGGGGGTCAGCTTGTACTTAGCCACAGCCCTCCCTGCCAGTGAAAACTCAAGGAACACAAACTTCAGGAGTTCTGCAGATGGTAGGTCCAGTTTATGAAGATAAACTTGATGGTGACACAGATGTCCAGAAATCTGTTAACATATTGGAACAAAATTCTGCAGTAGATGAATATTATAGTGATTCAGCTACACCAGAATTTAGATCAATGCCTCCAATCTGAAGGGGCTTTGCTAGCTGCACAGAAGGTTGCCC
>QEPC01007066.1:1914602-1926310 GCA_003113815.1 Sphenodon punctatus
AACCAAACAAACGAACCCGAACTTGGTTTTTGAACCGAACAGCCGAACATCCGAACCCTGTTCTTTTCACACATCCCTACTGCCGAAGCCCGAGAAAAGCTGGAGGGACGGATTTATCCTGAAAGGGAGAAATAACAATAAGAACTTGAACCCCTTAGCCCCATGCCCGCTCAGGCCTCTGTCTATCTGTCACCTGGGCGCTAATTCACTATCATGACATCTGTGACCAGCAACAGAGACATCCCTAAAAAACTAGCAGAGGAAACAAGAGAGAATAAAGATTCCCTCGCTGGGACACTACACTACTACAATACTACAATCCATAACTTATCGGAATAAGTACGGTCAAAGCTAATAACAGCCTGACTTTTTGGTCCTGCCAGTGAAACATTTCAGTTCATTTTGAGTATCTATGCACAGATTTACTAACAATAAAAATTGATTATTTTTTTACTGTGAAATATTATGTATTGTACAGGAATGTGAATGATTATTTAATATTAGCAATAGAAACTCTTTGAGAATTAGGGTGTTTTCACACGGATAGTTAGTCAGAACTAATTGAATGTACTCCAGAGTAGGTTGTCCTTCTGAACTCTGTCAATGGTGCTTATTAGTCCGGACTAAGAAATAAGTACGGTTGTTATAAAACCCCAATCACTGGGCTTTAAAATAACCGTTCTTAAACTAGTCCAGACTAATGTCCATCTGAATTGCTAGTGCTTATTAGTCCGGACTAGTTGACTATCCAGTACTTATTGCCACGGAGTCCAACGGCAAGACCTGACAGATGCTCTAGGCATTTATGCCTCTGTGGTTTGTAGGATCACATGAAATGACATTTAAGTCACAGAAAACATTGTATTTTTCATAAGTGTTCCTTTAAAAATCGCAGAGGTGGCAACCCTAGCCATGGCATAGTGGTTTACATTGTAGGAGTATTGTGATTTATAACAAAGGGTGGGGAGCAGAAATGCGAAGTCAGGTGAGGGCTTGGGCTGGGGCTGTCTGGGTATCTTGAATTAAAGGGAACAGGGGAAAGACTCTGGGCAGAGTTTTTCCCCTAGGAAGTCTCACTCCCCATTTGCCTGTGTGACCCTTGAGATCGTCNGGATAGATAGATAGATAGAAGTAGGAGTTAGCTTAGTTATAGAGATAGTGTGTAGTGATTCACTTTTAATATTTTATAGTGTGTTTGTAGGACTAAGCCTTTGTAGATATTAGATAATATTCCATTTAGTCCCATAGGTTTTAGAATAGCTAATACCAGTTAGAGTTAGTGTAGTATATATTGTATTCCAAATTTGAATAAATAAATAATAAAAATTATAAAATCTGCTCCTGCTGCCAATGCTGCCTGTGGGCAATCCAATGTCTGCTGCTGCTGCCAATGCAGCCTCTGCTGTCCATGCCACGGGTTCTGTGCCCAGGCAATCCAATGTCTGCTCCTGCTGTGCCAATGCTGCCAATGCTGCCTCTGGACAATCCAATGTGTGCTCCTGCTGTGCCAATGCTGCCTCTGGGTAATCCAAAGTATGCTCGTGCTGTGCTAATGTTGCCAATGCTGCCTCTGGGCAATCCAAAGTCTGCTCCTGCTGTGTCAATGTTGCCAGTGCTGCCTCTGGGCAATCCAAATTCTGCTCCTGCTGTGCCAATGCTGCCTCTAGGCAATCCAATGTCTGCTCCTGCTGTGCCAATGCTGCCTCTGGGCAATCCAATGTCTGCTCTCGCTTTGCCAATGCTGCCTCTGGGCAATACAATGTCTGCTCTTGCTCTGCCAATGCTGTGCCACTGCATCCGGATGCTGCCACTCTAGTCCCAGGGCCCACTGTCAGGGTTCTGGGGCCATCATTCCACTCCCAGGGAGCTGTCACTCCAGCACATCAAGAAGCACAGCCAGTCCAGCCCCAGGACCCACCGTCAGGGTTCTGGGGCCTATGTTACAGGCAGGGAGGGTTGTCTTTCCACTTCACTGTCTGCCAATGCTCCACTGATGCCAGCCAGCCTACGTTCCAGGCAGGGAGGGCTGCCATTCAACTTCAGTAAGATAGGTAGGTCGAGGTCGTCTAGTCAGAGAGAGAAAGGGGCAGGGTGGGAACTGGAAATTGGGAGGGAGGCACAGCACCTCAGCAGCAGCAGCCCAAATTGAGGAGGAGCCCCATCCCAAGACTGCCCTTGGTATGGGATGGCATGTGCCACTGCACCATCATTCCATGTCCAGGAGCAGCTCGGGGAAGCCCAGCAGTGGAAGGTTCACCTTGATAAAAAGCAACTTCTCCACCAACTTGGCCCCCAGTCTCAGGTGGTGCAACGAGCAAATATCCCCCGCCATACAGAACACCCACTCACTGGGGGTACTTGTTGGTGGACAGGACACAAAACTTTAGTCACTTTGGACAGGGCCAGCCACACGTTGGTCTTACCAACCCAGTAGGCCAAGGGATGGATGCACGGCTCCTCCTCCGGGTAGCTCTCCACTGCTGCTGAGGCGCTGTTGTACCCCTTCACGTAACTGTTCTTTGGCACCATCTCCACCAGTGCCCTCATCCACGCTGCATGCCCTGCTGTGAATGAGCCCATGCTCACCAGAGTTCCCTGCACATACGAGCTGCTGCTGGCAGTAGCGGTGCTGCTGCTGCTAGGGCTGGGGGCAGGGCTAGACCCTGCTCATTGAAAGGGGTGGCTGCTCCCACTCCCATCATCCCCAGGGGCATCCTGCTGCTGCTGCTGCACATTCTCAAGAGCCCGCTGTGCCTGCCGGACCATCTCCAACAGCTCACCCTTCCAGTGGCCATAGAGCGGTATCTGGCGTATCATGCTGCCCTTGACCCGGGGTCCAGCATGGTTGCCAACACATATTCCTCCCACTGCAGGAGCTCATCAAACCACGCCTTCAGCCCTGCCTTCAGCTGCCGCACCAGGGCAACCACCTCAGTCACCAGCTTCTTGCTCTTATGGTCACAATCCCGCCCCTGGAGAATCTCCTCCAGCCTCCTGAGGAGACTCTGGACCAGAGGGGTCAGCTGGCTGATGGTGGCCATGAAGGAGCTGATGGTCTCCAACCGTCACAGCCAGGAACTGTCTGAGAACAAATACCATGTCAGCCAGGACCTCCCATTCTGTCCCATTGTACCCTGGAGGTGCCCCCACTGTCTGTCAGCAGATGAACCTGATGCAAGGCTCGAGAAGCCACTCTAGCATCACATCCTGCACCAGATGGTGCACTGGGGAGTCTTGCTCTGTCTGCTTCACCCGGAGGAGGTCGCTGCCCTTCATGCTGCAGTTAAAGAAACAGGCCAGCTTCCTCCCCCTTTCGATCAGGGAGCTAAGGGTGCCTGCCCCAATCCCCTTCTCCCCCGAGCCCAGAGCATCCCTAACCAACAGGTGAAGGGTGTGTGCGGTGCAAGGGATGCTGATGATGCCCTTCTCACAGACTGCCCTCAATATGTTGGCCGCATTGTGCGTCATCATGCACCCATTGGTGTAGGGTGCACCTGACATGACCCACTCCCTCATTATGGTGGTCGGATTGCCTCGATGTTCTGAGAAGTGTGTGGGCTGCGGCATCCATGACTTCCACCTGAAGCAGTGCCCACCTATACCCTGCTTTGGGACCCCTCCTGCCATTGCCAAACTCTGCTTCTGAGTCCTGCCACCAGTGCGCCATCACTGCCAGGTAGGCATGCTACGCATTCCTACTCGACCACAGGTCAGTGGTGAAGTAGACAGTGGCATCCTCAGCCCTTGCCAGCTGCTCCCTCACCCGCTCCTTTAAAACCTGGTATGAGACTGGCACCACCTGCCGACTGAGGGTGGTGCATGAGGACAGCTTAAACGGGGGGGCCAGGAAGCCAATCACGTGCCTAAACCCCATGTTTTCCATAGGAATTGTAAGACCTGGTTGTTTCATCATGTGTTTGGTGAGGGAGAAGGGTGAGGGTTGATGGGGTGGGGTGCTGGGTTTTTTTTTCTCCTCATTTTTATTGTTACTATTGTTACTGGATATGTTACATGTTTTATTCTATTTTTATTGNGGCCTTCATTCTGCTGTTCACAGGGACTCGTCATTCCAACTGTCTGCAAGTGTCCCTGACCCTCATCCATGCCAGCCAGCCTGCAATGCCCGGCCAAGCAGGGGTGCCCGGCACCCAGCCCTGGCTGGGCCTCTGCCGCTGATGCTCGTACTGCATGTCAGCCATTTGCTACTCGATTTTGAAGATGGGCTTAGCTTGGATGAGTGTGCCAGCGGGCGGGGGCTGGGTGTCCATGAGATTCATTGAGTATGACCCTGGCTGGGCCTCTGTCACTGCTCCATCAATGCCAGCCAGCCTGAAATTCTTGGCCAAGGATGGGCACCAGGCAGCCTCCAAGCCCCAAACCTTCCCGGCCTCTGCTGCTGCCACTGGGTCTCAGATGGCCAGTCAGCCCTGGCACCACGGGCACCACCAGTGGCCAAGCGCCCTTCCTGCCTGCCTGGGGGTGCCAAGTGCCAAGCCTTCCCAGTCTTAGCTTCTGCTGCTGTCTGAGATGGCCTGCCATGCTGCCACGGGCACCCTGGGGGTCCCTGGAGATCCCCAAGCCCCGAGGAGACTCCGAACTCCGCCGAACCCGAAGTCGGTTTCCGAACCAAACAAACGAACCCGAACTTGGTTTTTGAACCGAACAGCCGAACATCCGAACCCTGTTCTTTTCACACATCCCTACTGCCGAAGCCCGAGAAAAGCTGGAGGGACGGATTTATCCTGAAAGGGAGAAATAACAATGAGAACTTGAACCCCTTAGCCCCATGCCTGCTCAGGCCTCTGTCTATCTGTCACCTGGGCGCTAATTCACTATCATGACATCTGTGACCAGCAACAGAGACATCCCTAAAAAACTAGCAGAGGAAACAAGAGAGAATAAAGATTCCCTCGCCGGGACACTACACTACTACAATACTACAATCCATAACTTATCGGAATAAGTACGGTCAAAGCTAACAACAGCCTGACTTTTTGGTCCTGCCAGTGAAACATTTCAGTTCATTTTGAGTATCTATGCACAGATTTACTAACAATAAAAATGGATTATTTTTTTACTGTGAAATATTATGTATTGTACAGGAATGTGAATGATTATTTAATATTAGCAATAGAAACTCTTTGAGAATTAGGGTGTTTTCACACGGATAGTTAGTCAGAACTAATTGAATGTACTCCAGAGTAGGTTGTCCTTCTGAACTCTGTCAATGGTGCTTATTAGTCCGGACTAAGAAATAAGTACGGTTGTTATAAAACCCCAATCACTGGGCTTTAAAATAACCGTTCTTAAACTAGTCCAGACTAATGTCCATCTGAATTGCTAGTGCTTATTAGTCCGGACTAGTTGACTATCCAGTACTTATTGCCACGGAGTCCAACGGCAAGACCTGACAGATGCTCTAGGCATTTATGCCTCTGTGGTTTGTAGGATCACATGAAATGACATTTAAGTCACAGAAAACATTGTATTTTTCATAAGTGTTCCTTTAAAAATCGCAGAGGTGGCAACCCTAGCCATGGCATAGTGGTTTACATTGTAGGAGTATTGTGATTTATAACAAAGGGTGGGGAGCAGAAATGCGAAGTCAGGTGAGGGCTTGGGCTGGGGCTGTCTGGGTATCTTGAATTAAAGGGAACAGGGGAAAGACTCTGGGCAGAGTTTTTCCCCTAGGAAGTCTCACTCCCCATTTGCCTGTGTGACCCTTGAGATCGTCTGTGGGAGCCTTTTTGGAGGTTCCCCGGGTGAGGTGGGTGGCCACTGATGCTAGATCCTTTTCAGTGGCCACTCCTGTGCTGTGGAATTCAGTCCCGGAGGAGGCTCGGTTGGCCCCCACTCTCCTGTTATTTCGGCATTTATGTAAGACCTGGCTGTTCTGCCAGGCCTTTGGTGAGGGGTAGGGTGAGGGTGTAGGGTTTCTTTTCCCTGCATATTTGTGAATTTTTAATTGTTTTAAATTGTTTTATTATTTTATATTATTGTCCACCGCCCTGGGCTGCCCTGTGGGCAGGAGGGGCGGGATAAAAATTTTATATAAATATTTTTTTAAAAAATAGGCATTTCATGTCTCTATGGTTTGTAGGATCACATGAAGTAACATTTGTGATGCAGTCACAGAAAGCATTGCAATGGGATGGCCAAAAAGCAGCACGGGATTGAAATACAGCCACAGAGATGCTAACTTCAGTGTTCTGACTAGCCATGTCCAGACTTCAGTGTAGTCTGGACATGGCTAGTCCAGATTAGAAATTAGACTGGACTAGATTGTCCATCTAAAAGGTACCATTGGGTGAAAACAGACATGACACTAACCACCCTTTAGCCACCCTTGGTGGTTATTTATGCATGTTTCAGGGCTGTATTGGTGCCCTATGCAGCCCTGAAACATGCATAGATGACCACCAAGGGTGGCTAAAGGATGGTTAGCGTCATGTCTGTTTTCACCCACTGTTAGTGCTTTGTTAGTGCAGACTAATAAATATTGGAGTTTATACAAACTAGTCCATACTAGTTTCTCTGTGTGAAAATGTTCTTAATGGAAATTGCCATTAACCTTTCTGTTTTGACATTGTGTTCATCTGAAACGTCCCTCATGCCCCACACCTTTGGTGCATTGTGTGATACTTTACCCTAAGGGTAATTTACTTCATGTTAATTGCTCATGTGGCTGGAGAGTAATAAGATAGGAGTGGCTGGTCACACAAATGGCTACTCAGGGTAGCCTTACCTGGGATTATTACTAGGACTGAAATGAGATTTCAGCAGAATGGGAATTCCCATTGAAAAATCCCAGTTCCCGTTACCATTTTGGTCAAATAGAGAATGCCTCAGTACTTGACAATGTCTCATTCAGCATTTTGTTTCTTGATTAACTTTCCACTTATTAGGATGCCAGTTACCACTTTGTCGTTTACCACTGTGCCATCCATTTCAAATCTCAAGAGCTAATTCTGATGCAATGCAGCATATATTGCACTTCATATTTCTTTCTACTTCCTTGTCACTCATTGGCTGGTATGCAGTTTCCTTTACTAATTTGCAATGCAATTACATATTGGTCAAAGCAAAAAGAACATAGATCAACAATTTTGATTGGATGCACTGGCATGGAGATTAAAGAGCACTTGGGGTGAGGGGTGTCACGGAGAAACATAGGGTCACACACTTGTAACACGGGACTACATGTTTGGTAAAGGTGTGGTGCCAAAGGTTTCACATGTATGTAATGTTACTATACATGTACACTATGTAATGTCAAAGGTTCCACATGTTTGTAATGTTGACTCTGAGAACTGTACAACTCGAATTAGGGCTCTTACATGTCACCAGCCTACAGAAAATACAAAGAGATACCAAAATGTGTATTGGGGCCAGACGAATGGCCAGTGACATTTATATGTTAATGTAGGCTGACATTGCCTATGTGCAAAGAGACACAGAAAAACCGATAAGAGGACAAAGAAAATTCTATTAGCCTGGAGAACATACTGGGAGTTTTCCTCTAGGAGATATAAGGAGAGATATCCCAGAGGGAAGGGGGGAAAAATGACTTCTTGAGAACATCTGCATATGAAAGGACCAGCCTGGCAGCAGTGAGGCTGGAGGAATCATGAGGAGAAAGACATGATTTCGCTTTTACCAACTAAGAATCCAGCGTCCAGTCATTCTGCCTTTTATGACTGAGAAACCAGAACTTTTGGACCTCTAGGGTAAGATGCATAAATTAGGAACTCAACCAGTATAAGTAGGAATGCATTATGTTTACCTTTTATTTCTAGACCACTCTGTATCAACTATCTTGTTTATGTAATCAATAAACTTACTTCTTACTTTATGAAGAAGTGGCATTGTCTAATATTGGAACACAAGTGCGCTACAAGAGCCCCCAAGCTCTTGCGAACCCAGAGAGTAAAGAGTCTGTAAACGGGAAGGATTGGGCCCTTGTGTGACNTGTAAACGGGAAGGATCGGGCCCTTGTGTGACAAAGGAGTTTCATTGTGGCACACTTGAATTAGCCAGTGAGAGAAACTGATTCAAGAGAACTGTGCGCAAGGGAAACTGAGTCACTCAAACCCGGTAAAGTGGGGGGTGCGGACTCCCAAACCCGTGACGGGGGGGGCGGGAAGGTTAAATTGTAGGCTATTCACACAATGATTGACTCAGAAATGCGGTATGACAGACACAACCTGGAAGTAAAACGGTACCCTAGCAAATGCAATGCTATAAGTGGTAAATGAACAGTACACAGTAAACAGCAAACAGACTAACTTTGGACATTAGCTCATGGTATTATGAGACTAGGGAAATCATTTAGGGGTTGGGAGATCAGTCTCAGTTCCCAATATGGCAAAATTTCTCAAGAGCAGCAATTTAGCAGCTTGATTCACACTAATTATTATTGATGGGTAAAGAATATTTCATGTGGTTAACAAGGTCTGAGACACTGAAAGAAATTAATCAAGGGTGCTGTCACTCATAGAAAAGAACTATTTGCAGTCTGGGAAACCTTGCCATTGCTGTTTTACCACCACATGGGTGCATCAGTTCAAATGCCACAAGAAGTACATTCTAACCCAGTGGTGGGAATTTCCCTCAGGCCTATGGGCCAAATGCGGTTTACAGCTATTTTTTCTTTGGCCATTTTCCAGTTCCTGGATATGTGCCCTGGATCCAGTTCCCACCCCCAAGTACTGCAAGAGTGACCTCAGGGGAAGGGAACAGAGATGAGGGTATTCATACAAGAACACGGCAGGGATTCATGAACTGCACCCTCCTTTTCTTTTCCCACCCAGAGTACACCCCTTTATCTTCCTTGCCTCCAACTTCTAGCCTCCAGACTTGTACAAATTTTCAAAGGGGCCCATGGGATAGAAAAGGTTCCCCACCTTTGTTCTAAGCCCTCACCAGATAACCACCAATAGGTGGTTTCCATTGGGAGGTATCAGGGTGTGGGGGGTGTATGCCTAGTAGAAACACCCGATATTAAGTCAGCTTCATTTTGGCAATCGTAATACATCAAACCACTTAAAGGTAGGAGTCTGCTTGTATTGTTACCTTACATTTTAACCCAGAATTAGGAAGAAATGGTTAACTAAAGACTACATGGAAATTTTGCTAACATATCCTTACCTAGCTCCAGCTGGAATGTCTGAGTAACTAATGCAGTTGCGAGAGAACTATAAACTTTGCTTCTTCATGGATCCTATTACAGCCAGAGTGAATTTTATGTCAAACTTTTGAAAGAACAAGAATTATTGACCTGATTCTCCAATACTCTCTTTTCTGAAGCTTAGTTCCTATGCTGCTGTTTGATGCTACAGTGGAATAGGTGAGCAGTCTGTAACACTAGCAGCCTAATTAGGAAGAGTAATATCACTTGGGACAACTAAGACCTTCTTCATACTCAATCATCTCATCCTAAAATATACAGGGTGGGGTAATGCATCTTATAAATGCCAATTTAGTTAGTTTCTAATCACAGATACTTCATCAACTGACAAAACAAAAACCTCAATAGGTGCACCACTTCAAAATCTAGGACAATTTACATGTAATTTCAGGAATCAGCAGGGATACGAAGCTGGATAAAAATAAAAAGCTTGCTGTAATTGAAAATTGTCTTGCAGCTTATTTGTGATTAAAACCAAGTTTGGTTCCTTGAAATCTTGTTGAGCAATTAAATCTGCTTTACTTAGGCAGTGAAATATTGGCTATTATCCTGCATTGATAAAAATCAGTGCAGGCAAGCCTTACCACTGAATGCTAACTGAATATATGCACTCAAGAAGAAGATGTGACAGGATCCATATTGCACAACGGTCAAGCTCATGAAAGTACTGCTCTCAATCTGGACCACTCAGTGGTCAATTACTTATCTTTCCAGCACCCTACATGTTTAATAAACTACACTATCCAAAAAGTGGAAGCCACACTGCCAATGACAATGAATCAGTGAATAATGTTTTGGATCTAGGAGATGAGTATTCAGATCCCATCATGGCCAGCAACTTGCTTGGTGGCCTTACCTTTCAGCGCCAATTTCCTATCTGTAAAATGAAAATAATACTGGCCTACCTCGAGGGCAGGGACCCCTGCTCACTACGTTTCCCCCATTTCTGCCAATGAGGAAAACACATTGAACATGGGTCTCTGCTCATGGGAAGAGTGAACTGCATGAGAATTGCAAAGGACTTTGAAGACAGAAAAAAATAATTGAATGTAAGTATTTTTAAAAACTAAATCTCCATTTGTAGCTCAGTTTTCATGTTCACTTTCCCAAGCAATTGTATCAGTTTGTTTTTGGATGAGAATCCACTCCATATGAAATTGGATCCATGACAAACTCTCTGTCATGTGTTTAATGGCAAAATAGCCAGTCATTTAATGAAAATTGCAAGTATTATGTCATAAAATGGTTGAATACAGAGTGAGAAAATTCTGATGAAAGCAGCATTTGTAAATGGCTCCAACTGGTGGAGGAAGCTCTCCTCTCTGCTACCATAACATCTGCAAAGTCTCATCTAGATGAACTATTACAGGCAGTAACAGTCTAGTAAATCCAGACTACCTCTACATGGAGGTCAAGTCATCTGCTGCCTGCTGTAAAAAATTATTAATCACTTTGCAGATAAAATCTCTCATATTCATTATGTCCGAGGGCAGACCATCCTAACTGGCCCATTCCCCTTCTGGAGGGGGTGCGCTGAGAGACTGACCTGAAGGAGATAATGGTCCGTCCATGACAAGGGCACAGCCCTAAACTCCCCCACTACCGGACCCCCCGCCTCAAGGCCGAACCGAAGGTCAGGTCGAGGGTATGCCCCCTCACGTGGGTTGGGCAGATGACCTCCTGGGACAAATCCATGGTTGCCATGGTGGCTATGAATTCTCGCTCCGATCCTACAAGGCCGGCATCGGCGTGGATGTTGAAGTTCCCCAGGACCAAAGTCCTGGAGGAGCCCAGCACCACCTCCGAGGCCAGCTCTGCTAGAGCGGTAAGGGATGCTGCTGGACAGGATGAGGCCCGGTATACCAGCATCACTCCTAGCTTGCTCCCAGCCAAATCAAAGACCACATGGAGGGCCTCAATACCTGCAATCTCCTGAACTGGATACCTCCTAACAGGCCAGTCCTCTCTAAAAAATAATCGCTCCACCACCTCCCCAGCCACCCTTGCGGGGCTGATGCCACATGGCATACCTGGCTGGAACGAGATCGGCCAAAGTTGGTCTGGCTTCCTCGTCCAGCCAGGTCTCTGTAACACATGCGAAGTCCACAGCCCAATCCGAGATTACATCCTGGACAATTGGGGCCTTGTTAACAATGGACCTCGCATTTAGCAACAACAGCCCCCCATGTGTGGACCTTGGACCTGGCTCCTCCCCCCCGCAGCAAAGGGATGGCAAGCTGCACCTCCCTCAGGCACCTATGTCCCCTAGGGGTGCGAGAGCCATCCAACCTCATGGACCATACCGTCAATGTCCAAGAACCACCCCTATAGCCTCACCTCCCTCCCATCCACCAAATCCTGGCCCCCCAAACCTGGATGCTCACGCTGTGGCCTCCCCCCTCCCCCCCAGATTCACCCCCCAATCCCCCCAGACATCCTGCTGACATCAGGGGCCAATGGGAGACATACTCCCCCACCTGGCTTCTCCCTCTCACAGGGGTCAGGCACCCTCCCCCCAGCT
>QEPC01007066.1:1930906-1978415 GCA_003113815.1 Sphenodon punctatus
GGGGGGGAGGGGAACGCCCATCCCAGGCTATATCAGGACCACCAGCGGCACCCCAGGGCTCACCTCACCATGGAGTGGGACAGGTTGGGTGCATGCAGGATGCTCCTTGCGCTCTGTGCCAAGTGGTACCATGCCCACACTGATCAGATACGCATCCTGACCGCTGAGGTGCACCTGGGCGCCCGCCTGTGGGTTACCGTGGCCTGGAGCACTGCAGGGGCCCGCAGGGCTCACCAAGCCCACAAGCGATCCCCGGCCCGACTCAGGGAGCAGCGGGTGTCCGGTGCGGACTTACAGGCCGTGAGCCACAGCCAGACCAGGCCTGCGGAGATCCGCGAGGTGGCTGGGCGCCTCCAATGGAGGATGGAGACCATGTGCCAGGCCGTCCTGCTCGCTATGCCCATTGCCCAGTGGCTATGGGTCACGGATCGGGCCCAGTGGTGGTGGTCCCGGGCGCTGGCTCAGTGGGATGAGGCAGCCTGGAGGGCACACTTTAGGATGGACAAGCTCACCCTACTGTGGTTTGCGGAGCTTCTCATGCCCTGGCTGGAGTGACAGCACACCCCCATGAGGAACCCCATCCCCATGGTCCAGTGAGCGGCCATCGGGGTCTGGGCCCTGGCAATGCCCGACTCCTGCCGGTCCGTCTCGCAGCACTTCAGTGTCAGGGTGAGCACCGTGGCCTGTATCCTCTGGGATGTCTGTGAAGCTGTGGAGGGCGTACTCCTTGACAGGGTGATCCAGCTGGTGGATCAGGGTCCTGTGATGGTCGGATTGGTGGCTGGGGGCTTCCCCAACTGCATGGGCACTGTGGATGGCACCCACATCGAGATCCTCCACCTCTCCACGGGGGAAGCCGCGGAGTATGTCAACAGGCACGGATATCACTCCCTGCAGCTGCAGGCGGTCATGGACCACAGGGGGAGGTTCATAGACATCTTCATGGGCAACTCTGGGCGCAGTCCCAATGCCTGGATCATGACCATCTCCCCCTTTTATGCCCGGATGTACCGGGGGGACTTTACAGACATGGGAATGGCCCGGATTGAGGGGGTGCTGATGCCCCCTTGTATCCTGGGGGACCCGTCCTACCCCCTCACCCGGTGACTGATGAAGGTATACCCGGTCTCCCGGACCCCGGCGGAGGTGATCTACAATACCTGCCTGTGTGTCAGCAGGACCGTGGTTGAGCGGGCATTTGGGGCCCTCAAGCAGTGCTGGAGGAGCCTGACCATCTGGCTAGACAACACAGTGGAGACCTCGGTACTGGTTATTGGTGCCTGTTGTGTGCTGCACAACATCTGAAAGACAGATGGGGCCACCCTCGAATACCCCATACCTATCCACTCTCCCAGCCCCGTGCCTCTGTACGTGAATGCAGACCACCTGAGGGAGTACCATTATGCCAAACGCATCCATGCTGCCCTAGCCAGGCACATCAGCTGGGAGGCCAGGCATTAGGGCACCCACCTCCCGGTCCACCACTCCGGGGCCCCAGGGAAGTCCCCGGGCGAGCCCCTATATGGGCATGGTCCACCCCCACCCCCACCTCTGGACCCCTGAACTGACCACAGGAGACAACTGTGTCATCCGTGTGTTTATTATATCACCAGCTTACCCATGCCCACCACCACCACCACCACCACCGCCCCCCATTAGACCGCCCTCCCCCTTCCCCCTTGCCCCCCCGGCCCCAACATTTCTGGAGGCGCCCCCTTGAGCGCCCTGTGGGTGGAACAGCCCTCTGTCAGCTGCCCCACCCCCACTCTCCATGTCCCCAATGGTGTCCTGGGATGCCTCGGTGTCCGGAGGGGCAGGTGGCAGTGGGAGGGAGGGAGGACCCAGGACCCAAGGGGCCCCCCATGGCAGCTTCTCCCTCCAGAGGCTGGCAGGGACTGAGAGGCAGAAGCAGGGCCCCAGCTGGTGTGGAGGCAGCTGGGGAGTTTGGGGAGGCAGTGGGGGTGCCGAGGGGCTTGGCACGGGGACCTAGGCAGGCAGGGTGCCCAGCAGGGTGGCTGCCATGACATAGGTGTACATAGTGCCTGTGTGCAGGAGCAGGGAGGTCCGAATGTCATTGGACCTGTCCATCTAGACTCAATACTCCCACACTATCCCCTCGATTGCCTGTTCCAGCTGCCCAAATGCCTCTACCTGTCTGCTGTGTTCCCGGCACTCCCGCCTCCGCTCCAGGTGCACCTCTGCCTGGAGCATCTGGTGCCTTGCCTCGATCTGCTCCAGGGAATGCTCTATGGCCACCTACATGTGGTCCACAGCTGCAATCATCCACTCCCCTTCTTCTGTGGCGGTCCGGACAATGTCCTCCACCTGGTCCTCCCTCCGGTGCCATATCCGTGCCCGATGCTCCCTCATCCTCTGGGCTGGGGGCACAGGATTGGGTTGCCGTGGCCCTCCAACTGTCCTGTAGGGTACATAGTGGTTAGTTGTCTTCCACCCCGGGTGCCCATCCCCCTTGGTGCCTTCCCCCCCTCTCCCACTCCTCCGGGCCCCCCTTACCACCATGCGTGTCCTGGGTCCTCCACCCAGCCTCCCCGGTTCCCACCACCACCCTGCCTGTGTGCCTCACCTGGGTCCTCCAACTGCTGCCTGGGCTGCTCTGCACCGGCCTCCTCGCCTGCCTGCCTCTGGTTCTGGGGCATTCCATGCCCTGTGGGGTATGGGGGGTGGTTGGTGGTGGGCTTCTGGGGTGCCTGGGTCACGGGCTTTAAGGGCCGGGTGGGGCCTGCCCCCTGGCCGGGCCATCCCCAACCCCCCTCCCCTCTCACCCTGGTTCCATCCCCCTGTCCTGTGTGATTGCTTACCCTTGATATCTGTCTCTGATCCCTCCGAGGCCGGCCCCTCAGTGTTGTTGTGCTTCCCCTGTGACCACTGGTTGAGGGTGATGAGGGTGCCAGCCTCGGAGTCTGGCTGTTCTGCCAGGGGGTGGGGGCTCTCCGGGCTGCTGTCCTGGGGAGGCTGCTGGTCCCTGAGGTCCCGGGGCATTCCTACTGGGGGTCTGGGGCCCTGAAGCGGGTGTCTTCTTGTGGGGTGGTGAGGGGAGGGGGTACCTCGGCCCATTCTCTGCCTGGACCACAGCGCTCCCCATGAGCTGTGGGGTGAGTATTGATCTCTTCATGTGGAGTATGCGGTCCAGGGCATCGTAGAAGGGGGTAGTCCAGAGTCCGTGTCCGGACCACTGGTTGTTGTCCCTGATGGCCTTGTATCCCCTCTTTAGCTCTTTGGCATTGGAGAGGCACTGTGCGATGGTCGAGTGATGTCCCGCTGCCTCCATTTCCCGCACTATCTCCCGGAACATGTGCTCATTCCTCTGATTGAGTGCTAGCTCCAGCTGATGCTCCAGGGTCCCCCAGATGCGGATGAAGTCCCGTGTCTCCCGGAGCCTCCATTGGCCCCCTCGGTGATAGGGCCTTCTCCCCCTCCTCATCCCCCTCCCCCTCCTGCTCCTGCTCCTCCTCCTCCACCTGGACAGGGCCCATCTCCTCCAGGGCCTCTGGCTCCCAGGCCTGTTTGCATGTCTGTGGGACATGAGGGGGGTTGCCCCATTCCCACGTCCCTTCCCCTTTCCCCCCCACCTGCTGGCCAGCCAACCAACTGGTCCCCTGGCCCCCCTGGTGCCCCTGTGCTGCCGGGTCCATTCCCCCTCATTCCCCTTTCCCATTTCTGGGATGCTTCCTCCCCCGATCCGGTCGCTGTTCCTGGGACAGCATGTCCCAACTGTTGCTGCTGTTGCTGCTCTCCCTCCACCTCCTGAATGTGCAGCACGACCACCTCCACCCCTGCCTGCACCTCCTCCTCCTCCTCCTCCTCCCCCTCCCTTGCTCTCTTGCCCTCCGCTCTTCTCTACCTCTCACCTCGCTCCGTTATGCCACGTTCTTCTGCTGCTGTGTGCCCTTTAAATCTCCCTCTGCGGCCTGTGTTGTTGCTGGTTGTCTGGTAGTGATGCTGAATGCTTTGTCCCCGGTTGGAAATCATTTTGCTTGATTCCGGCTGGTGATTGCCATCCAGATGTTACTTTTTATTGTTTCCGGCTGGGAATCTCTTTGACCATGCTTTCGGAGATGGTCTGGGTAGGAGGTCCAGAAGATTGGTTGATTTTGACCCCGGGTGGTGGTGGGAACTGGGGAGGCTGGGTGGAGGACCCAGGACACGCATGGTGGTAAGGGGGGCCCGGAGGAGTGGGAGAGGGGGGGAAGGCACCAAGGGGGATGGGCACCCGGGGTGGCAGACAACTAACCACTATGTACCCTACCGGACAGTTGGAGGGCCACAGCAACCCAGTCCTGTGCCCCCAGCCCAGAGGATGAGGGAGCATCGGGCATGGATATGGCACCGGAGGGAGGACCAGGTGGACTGTGGTGAACATCTGGCGGCCACCGAACAGATGTTCAGGGTGTTTTGGCCCCACCGTGAGATTGAGCATGGTTCACCGTGGTTGAGCGTGATCTCGTAATGTCTGAAAATACCTCCAATGTACCCAATGTTCTAAATTAGAGGTTACCACTCAGTAAAAGGATTTTGGAGTAATTGTGACCAGCACATTGAAATCTTTAATTTAATGGGCAGCGATAGGCAAAAAAGCAAACGGGATAGTATAGAATAATTAGAAATTATTTGGAAAGGGATAGAGAATAAAATGGAAAAAACAGTGTCTCTATATAAATCTGTGGTGCAACTGAACCTTGACTACTGTGTCTAGTGTTGGTTGTGCATCTATCTCTATCGAACTAGAAAAGGTACAGCGAAAGGTAACAAAAATGATAAAGGGTATGGAGCAGCTGCCATACCAAGAGAGGCTTGATAGGTTAGGGATCTTCAGCTTGGAGAAGAAATGACTGAGTATGATATAAGTTTATAAAACCATAGGTAGTATAGAGCAAGTCAATAGGGAACAGTTATTTACCCTTTCAAATAGTATTAGAACTACGGGACACTCCATGAAACTAACAGGTAGCAGATTTAAATGAAAGGGATATTTTTTTCACTCAATGCATAATTATCTTGTGGAATTTTTTGCAGGAGGATGTGGTGAAGACCAGTAGTACAGTTGAGTTTTTTAAAAAGGATAGGATATGTTCTTGGAGGATAGTTCAATTAGCAACGAGTATCCAGGTAGGTTTAGGGGACGTAATGTCTTGCTGTTAGGAGCTGGGAGTGAACAACAGGGAATGGATTATCCATTGGGACCTGTTAGGTACTTCTCCCAAGCGATCAAGATTGACCACTGTCAGAGACATTATGCTGGACTTGATGGACCATTGGTTTGACCCAATATCATACTACTTATGTTCTAATGCTTGACACTCATTCCCTTGACACCTGTTGCCCTATCCCTCCCCTCCCCTTTTTAAAGAAGATGGTTGAACGGGTGGTTGCCAGGCAGCTTTAGGGACATTTTGTTACCTTGCTTGTGGGGGGGTCTGTCATTGAAAAGAAGAAAACCTCCTCCTATGGGGCGTCACCCCTAGGTCAGGGCCTAGCCCTGGACCCATGGGCCCTGGGATGAGTGGTGGCAGTTTTCCCCTTGTGCCACCATCTGGTCTGCTTCTGTGTGAACTGTTTCCCCTGTGTTGTAATTTTTTTCTCCCTTCTCTTCTGTATACAACACAGGTCCTGCAGTCTGAGTTCTGAACTGGTGCTTACTCAGCACCCATGGTCTGGGTGCAGGAAGCATAGGTCCTTCAGTCTCGGCATTTACTCAGTGCCTGGCTGACATTAGGGACTGGATGCAGGTGAGCCAACTGAAGCTGAATCGAGACAAGACTAAAGTGATGATGGTTGGCTGTCTGGCCCTGTAACCTGGAAGGGGATTGGGACACCAGTCATTGATGGTGTACAGCCTCCCCTAGTTACTCAGGTTTGCAGTCTTGGGGTGCTCTTGGATCCCAAAATGCATCTGGAACATCAGGTCATAGCTGTGGCCAGGTTTGTCTTTCACCAACTCCATCTGGTGAGAAGGCTGCATTTCTTTCTCTCAGATATGGGTCTGGCCACCATCATGCATGCCTTTGTTATCTTGAGGCTAGGCTAATGTAATGCGCACTTTGTGGGGTCGCTCTTGAAGACAATTTGGATGCTGCAGCTTCTGAAGGACATGGTTGCCCACCTCTTGACAGGGGTGGGTTACCAGGAGCACATAACACTTTTGCTTCACAGTAGCATTCCAGAAAGAATTCAAAGTGCTGGCTTTGACTTATAAAGCCCTAAAAGGCCTGGGGCCTATATAGCTAGAGAAATAGATAAGTGGGCAGTTTCTACGACCCTTCTGACACTGTGACTCTGACACATGAGATCTAGAGTTCAGGCCCCTGAGAAGACTGAGCCAGCACCTTACCACTTGTGCCACCACAACCATAGGTCAGGTCAGGTCAGGCCATGGAATGAAGGATAAAAATAGGCATGACTTGGGCCTGCTTTAACTGGCCTTGCCCCAGCACGCTGTAGTACGTGTAAACAGAAAACACGCACCACCAGATGTTAGCCTGAGATTGCCCCAGGAGGTGGTGACTAGCCCGGGCTGTGACTTTCAGACAATTTCTGAAGTTACAGCCTGGGCTAAGGCCTGCTCAACAGGGCCACAGTGGGCCAAAACAGGCTAGCACATCTATGGATCTGTCACATGCCCTGCCCGGGCCACAGGCAGCCATGGTTGACAGCCATGGCTGTGCCTCATTGGCCACCATGGTTGCCTGTCATGGTGGAGGGTGGGGTGCTTGAATAGTGCAGGTGGGGCCGGCTGCTTGAACATTTTTTGTACTTCCGGCTGTATCCAGTCTGTATCCAGTCTGTGGTGGGCTGACTACCTCGCCACAGGCACATCAGTTCAGTGTCCTGGCCTGACCTGGGATGTGTTGCCTGGGATTAGTTGTCCTGGGGCGACCCAGGGAGCAGTCCTACCAGCCTTACATCTGTTTTAACCCTAAATCTCTTAAAGTACAATTCAGCCTTAGCCTGATGAAGTCAGGTGAGCAGGAAGTTGCTGCTCATTGGCTCTCCTCTTGTATCGATTTTCTGTTCCTGCCATACTTCCCTTGCCTGAACGATCTGTCACCAAGTCTTTTGCTGATAGATGGCTTCAGCAAAGCTCCAGTTTAGCCAGCCTTCCACACACACACATCCATTCTGTCTTGGAGCCCAGCTAGCACCATCACCAGCATACTGCTCCTACCCATCAGCTACGACTTCACCTGAACCCTGCCCTGCACCCCCACACCTTGGCCTGGTCACTTAACTTTGAGCCTTTATCCTCCCACTTGGATTTGCTACCTGGCCAACCCAGATCCTGCAAAAACTAGGATCCCAATCCTGCAAACAAGACTGTTGGAAGATGACCAATGGAAGATGGGGAAGAGAAGAATAACTCCATGCATGTTTTTGTCATGGAGATGTCCTGCACATGTGATGTGTAGGGCATTTCTTTCCTCTGCTCCCTGCTCCCTGCTCCTCACATGTGCTATCAGCTGCAATACTGTGTAAACCTTCATTCCATAGGAAATCAAGCATAAAATGCTTAGCACAAATTTGGTGTTAAATTGCAACAAGACATAATTCATTTTTATGTCTTGTAACTCAGGTCCCTTGTTTCCATTGTACAAGGATTAGAGAAAAATATGATAAACTTTTAATAGGATTAGTCTTCATTAAAGTGTGAAGCATAGTAGTTATCAATAGGAGTACGTTAGTCCAACCTTTTGGAAGAATTGATGGTTGAATGTTCTAATATCTATTTGGTAAAAAGTCAATCACTGTTACGATTCCTAAGAGCACACAAATTAAAATGAAGTTGGAAAAACATTGTTTCATTTCTTATTTTTATTGCCTTCCTCTATTTATGGTAATTGCATAACTATTAAATTCTGTAAACGCAATTATTGGCAATCATTGCAGCCTGAGTAGCAGTAACTGTTTTATTTCTTAATTAAATGCTTATTTAGGGCACTTCATCTGAAGTGTTACAAATATTTACTAATTCCCAACTATCAAAACCTTGTTTATAACTCAGGAGAACAACCTAAGTGTTTGTTTCTCAAGGATACCTCAAGAGCTGGAAATCATATTTTCTTTGCAGATGTTAAATAAGCAGGGGGGGAATAAGCTTGTGAGTAAAAGGCACTTAATTAAGAGACAGGATGACATACCCTTTTTCTCTGTCGTAATTTATAACCTTTACCTTCCCAATAATCATCTCGGGTGCACAAAATTATGGCACAGAAATTAAAACCTGCGACAACATTTATATCCTATAATTTGTAAATCCAAGGGATGATTTCAGAACCCCAGCAGTATTTATTAAATTTGCAAAGTAATTATATTTACTCGTGATAATTTCACTGCAGAAGTGTAGATCAGCCCAGGTGTGACTAACAGTTATATTTCTTCATTCACTAATTCCCCCCAGTACATCCTGTTGGACTGTGCAACAGTCACAAGTAAAAGCCCATTGCAAGCCCTGCAAGCTCAATAAGGGGCTTGTCCAGTAGGGGGAGGATCAGGGGATGAAATGTTTTTTTTCTCTCCTTGTCTCCTCTCTTCTTCTCTCTCTGTCCTCCATCTTGTCCCATGCAGTCTGTACAGCATGGACGCATGTCTTCTGAGCTCTTAGTAAAGTTCTGTTTTGAAGAAACTTCTGCTGTGTGTTATTCAACAGAAAGCTAACTCTACAATCTGTCTCTTATACACATCTAGATGTGTATAAGAGACAGGAACAGAAGAGTTCAAAAGGCCAACCAAAATGTAGCAACCCCCATCCTAGGCTTTTTTTGGCCTTTGGCCGAGACCTCATATAACCACATAGGAAAGAATCTTTACATACTACATATAATTCTGATAGAATCGGACTGAGGTGTACCCTCAAAGCAATGCTGAGTAGACTGCCCATGTCTTTAGCAGAATATCGCCGCAGCTAGAAAGTTAATGTACATCATTGACCACATAGAGTGGTGTAAAAATCTCCCTTTATTCGCATATAAGAGGAGAAAGAACCTTAGCAACTTTCTAATAAGAACCAGACCCTTGGGACATCAAAGGAAAATAGATTAAAAAAAATTATTGGAAACTTCCCATGTGGCCACTGCATAAATTGCCCTCAGAGTTTAAAAATAAAAAGTTTTTCAGATGCACAGGGAAGGGTATATGCAATTAAAGAATTGATTAATTGCAGTACTGAAGGGGTCATCTATGCCATAGAATGTCCCTGTAGAAAGCTATATATAGGAAAAACTACTTTTCAAATTGTTTATGTATGCTGTCCCTTTCAGATCTGTCTACATTTTTATCTTACCTCTAGAAGACAGGAATTTTATAACCGCCCCTGAGGAAGCCAGGTCTACTGGCGAAACGTTGGGCTTTTGAAACTTGTTGTTTTCCTATGGGCTTCTGAATTTTGTTGTTTTTCTTTCTCCATTTTACCATCATGATTGTTGTCTGCACTTATGTTAAACCTATGGACATTTGGTTTACATCTAGCAGTTGTTGTATTAGGGATGAGGGCACTGACATAGGCTTTCCCCACAGTGATCTTGCTTCACTACTTCCAGAAGCCCAACAAGCTTAGGGTTACTATACCTCCCCTTTAAAGGAAGATTTTTATGAAAAATACATGGTGCAGGGCTGCATTGGTTCCAGTGCAGCCCTGCAACATATATTTTTCATAACTGTTCTCTTTTAAAGGGGAGGTAAGGGAACCCTAAAAATGCTGCGTGTGAAGAAATTGAACTGTGGAGTGTGACACCTGGAACTGGTGTGGTCTTGAGGAGTGACTGGCTCCACAGCTCCAGCTTGCCCCAGCTGTGAAATCATGTTGCCTTTGTGCTTCAGCTTAATCTAAAACCCTCTGTTCCCTGATTGACCATCTCCTGTTATATAGGTGCACCGAAAGCAAACATGAAGCTAGGTGGAACAAACTGTCAGGGAAGGTCTGGGGTTTTGATGGAATTGCAGGATTGGTCAGCAGACGTAATGGTAGGATCAGGCTCTTGAAGGGTTATGTCAGAGGCAAGGTTGTATCAGAACATGGTGACCCAGCTCCTTTCAGGCACTGCCTACCTATAGCATTCTGGGAACAATTCAAGGGGCTGGTTTTGACCTTTTAAAGCCCTAAACAGTCTAGTAGTATTGAGATTAGAGCAAGTGTTCCCTTCCCATTAGGAAATACCTTCCTTTTGGGAGTGCTTGTGACCATTCATCAGTATTTCCCCACTGATCAGCAATTTTGCAGTGGCGCCAGCAATTTCCCATCATTTCCATCACTTTTTGGGATATTTCAGGACTTTCCAGGACTTTTTTGGGGGGGGAGGGGATATCCAAGATTGTGGGGGACTTTCTGTGACTTTTTAGGACTGTTAGAGATTTTGGGGGCCTGTGAAGAATTGCTTAAAGAAGGCTTCTAGAAAAGATTGTCTTGTTAAAGGTCACTTTAATTCTGAACCATCGTAAAAAGGGTTAATCAAACTCCCTTTACCAGAAAGCGGGGAGGGTAGTGAAAATTCTAAGGCAGCAGTTGGGGGGCCGGTTGAGAGAAAGGAGAGAGGCTGGAAAACAGATGGAGAACAGGAAGACAAAAGAAAGATAAACTGCTCAGTGTTATTAAATGAAGGAAAACAAAACCAGGAGAAGGAAGAATTAGTTAATGATAGGATTAGTTAGGCTGAGGACGGCTAAGTGAGTTAGATAAGCTTGGATGTCTTTTATCTCCTCTGCTTTCTTTCTAACCTCAAAGAATGTACCTTTATGATTTGGGCTATAGGGGAATATATAAGAGACCTGTGAGTTAATGTCCACCGGTTATGGTCCTATACCACATATTGTTAGAATATAATAAAATTCCATTTGTTATAACTAGAGGTGGTGATCCTTTATGTCCCACGCCTTACGCCAAATAACTGAAATCACAGGACAATAGAGGTAAGACGGGATAAGTGGTGATACTTATATGGTCCCTCGTAGAAAAGACCAGGATGATGGCAGCAGGTTTTTAAAGAAAGGCAAGTCCAACCGTCCTAAGGAAGGCTTATTGGTAGAGGTAAATAAGCAGGAGAACTAGCTGGATCGTCACAGGGCCTGTCCTTTTGCATCAATTTCTGGCACTTTTTATGTCAATTTCCAGCACTTTTGTATCACTTATCCAGTATATAAAGTATAAACCACTAAGCATAGTTGGTAGAAGCTCAGTTTATTGTGTTTAACTAGTGAAAAATACCCCTCCCCACAAATTTCTTTTGAAAAAATCCAGTAAGTTTCCTTGTTACATGAATGAAGGTGAATGACCTGTTTCCAAAAGAAACAACATTCGCTGTGATTGCTCATTTCAGGCTTATGGCCTGGATGGTCCCACCTATCTGAGAGACCACCTTTCCTACTCCATCATATTCCTTTTGGTCAGCCAAGAACACTCTCTTGCAGGTACCACATGCCAATCTTGTTTATACAAAAGGGACCCGCAGAGAGGCATTTTTTGTTGCTGCCCTGGTATTGTAGAATTTCCTTCCCTTGGAGGTCCATCAGAACTTGAGCCTGAGCATATTCTGGAGGCAAAGTAAAACCTTTTTTTTTTGACATAGTATTTGGCAAGCAGGGATAAGGGTTGGGTGTGGGGGTTAAAGGGTGAAGTTTGTGTGTTTGTTTTAAAAAGAGATTTTATGTATTTTTGTGTTTTTAATGGTGTAAGTCACCCTGAGCCTTATGGGAAGTTTGGGGTAGAAGTTTAAATAAATAAGGTCAAGTTTGGGTGAAATCCAAGAAAGAACAGGTGAGGCTGATAGAGGATAGGAACTGGCACAAGTTCAGGAACGGTTGATCCTGCTGGGTGGATCTATTTATCAGGCGTATAGATTTTGAACATACTCCTTAAATGCCCCCACACCCAGATCCAATCAGGCTTCTGAAGCCTGTACGAATTTTCGCAGTAGTCCATAGGAAGGAAAAGGTTTGCTTCCCCATGTAAATGCAAGATACCACCATTGTCAAATGGCTACTATCATTGGAACCATACCATAACCATAAAAAAGGTTGGTGCAGGAGGGGGAACAAGAGGGATGAATAGAAACCATAAATATGGACAACATATACTTTATTTTAATGCTTTTGAGGAGTCCTGATCATGGATCTGTGCTATAGATCCATTCCCTGTCTGTGAATGCATTTCTTCATCTCTGCTGTCATTCTGCATGTCCTCATCTATGTTCTCATCTCACAAAAGTGAGAAATCTTGTTGAAATCCCAGTTCTCGGTTCAGCTCAGATGAATTGAGAACAGGAACTGTATCGCTAAGTTCTCGGTGAGAAAATATTTTTTTGGTTAAGGGAAGCAGCCATTTTGCACATGCACAAACAGTCAAATGATCATTTTGCGTGAGTGTAATGATTTTTAACAAATATTTTATTTTACTGTCTGAGAACATCTCTCCCGGTTTTCAAAATTGCAAGTTTTGTCACAGGATGCCACCCCCACCCCCCATTCAGCCCTATTTCAAGGTAGGGGCTGGATCCACAGGCCAGATCTAGGAACTAGAAATGTCTATGGGTGAGATTTGGCTCACAGGCAATATTTTCCCCACCCCCTGATGTAACCAGTGCTCAGAGTGACTAAGTGACAAACTTACTGCCAACTCTGTTCCTGCTAACCTGATAGTCTACAGGGAGAGATAAATTTTGACTGAGATTAATTTCTAGAATTCTTCCCATATATAAATAGTGCAATATGGCAGCATGCTTCATGAAACAGTTCAGTTGCATTGTGTCAGGCACTGATATCTAAGGAGTGGGTTGTTGCATTTGTGACCAATCCTGATCTCACTAAAGTCAGTAGGATGGCTGCCACAAAGATTAGCAGAAGCAGGGTTTGACCTTGAGCCATCTAGAAAACTATTTTTGACATGGATCCTGAATAGAGCTGAAACAAACAAGAATCTGCAAAACTGGGTGTACTCATGGGATTTGCAGTACCTGAATCAACCTGCATATTCCAGGTAGTGATCTGTACCCTATTAGTGCCCAATTTGGGTACCCAGCATCCCTAATTATCGACTTCCAGTCCCAATGTTTTTAGTTTCCTTCCCAATTTTTTTGTTTTCTTACCCAGTTTACCGATTTTCCCTACAAAGTTAGGTACCTGTTTCAGCTCTAATCCTTAAACCAGTTTTCAAAAGAATGTTTTTTCTTTGCACTGCCAGAGTCTCCTTTTATATATACATCACATGTTGGCTAGATTTTGAGCACTGTTTTCTTTAATCCCCCACACAACAAGAAGGTTGCACCTAACGTCTGTGAAGTCTCAAGAGATTTTTCTTTTCTGTCTCTTTGAGTTCTAGAAGAAGCCACCAAGCATAAGTGTTTAGATGATCAATGTATGAGGTCTAAGAGTTGAAGCGCAGAGGAGAGGGGTTAAGTGAAAGATTGTGCACATGTAGCAGAAAGAGGTGTATATTGGCACACAGACTACAGTTTGAAGTGTTTGCTCAGAGAGAAAAGCTCTATAGTATTTTGAAAGCAAGGATCTTTTATTGTAGGCATAGTATCTAAACTTCAAGCAGGGATAAAAGAAAGCAGCCAAGAAATCATTAGACCTCCATCTCCAACATTAACTCTGTTCTGGGAGAAAGAAAATGTAAGGTGCACTGTAAATACAAAGATAAGGAAAGTAAGAGAGAGGCCAAAGTAAGCATTGGCATGAAATCAAGTATATGGCATGCTGAAATTGGCATTTTCACCCAGCTCTGATTCTGCCAGAACTGGGCAGTTTGTTGGGTCTGATTGGATCTTGGACCAAACCTTGCAAGAAATAAATGTCTTTCGTGCATGCACAGAATGGTACTCACTATTCTGTGCATTCAAAAGTGATCAGGATGGCATTCCAACCTAAAATATGTTTCAGTTGGAATTTTGTCAAGCCATTCTGATTTTGCGGAACTTTTCCACAAATTTGGAATGGCTTCTCTGGACCAGCCCTGTAGCATACACTATTCTGTAAACCCATTATCACAGACTTTGTCAAGGTTAGTGAAAGTTTACTCACTCGAACAACCCCAAAGTCTGCGGGAACAAAATCAAGGTCAGATATTTAAAAAGAAAGATGGTCACATCACATGAACACATAACACTCCTCCTTCCCACTCCAAAGCTGAGGAGCATTCATATGACCAAGCATTAATACAAATTGAACATTAGATTTAATTGGGGAACAAATGTTTGTCAGCATCAAGATTAACTTTAGCCTAAACCAGAGGTGGGCAGATGGCAGTTTGGAAGCTGCAGTGGGTCTTGGGAACTTGTAGGCTCTTGCCAGAATTAGCTGCCTTGGGATGTGTTGTTGTAATCCCATCAGAAGCAAGAGAAACCGAGCTACCATTTATACCACTGCTGCCAGGGGAGTCTCCTAAGGGCTGTAGAAGCAAGGGAATCTTGCCCTGAAATTGCTGTTGCCGCTGTCTGAACTCCTCAGACTAGCTGGAACCAGAGCCTTGATGTGAGGATTTGGGGAAGCTGACAAAAGCTGCTTTGCTCCAGCCCCAGAGTCAGAGGCAGACATGATCTATTTAATGTGTCTTGTGGTTCTCAGCAATATGAAACGTTTGATGTGTCTCTTGGCATGGGAACTTTGCCCACGCGTAGTCTTGACATTCTCGGTTGATAACAAAGAATATTCTCCTCCAATAAGGGACAGTGTGTGTTTTCAGACATTATGATAGACTGCAATTCCACACTTTTCCCTTGCAGGCTACTATTAAGGTTTATTTAAAATTTATATCCCGCCCCTCCTGCCCACAGGGCAGCCCAGGACGGCGAGCAACCCTCAATAATTATTTTTTTTTTAAAAAAACAACCAAACATTTAAACAATTTAAAACAATTTAAAATACAATACAATGTGGGGAAACCCCACCCCTACCCCTCGCCAAAAGCCTGACAGAGCAGCCAGGTCTTACATACACACCAAAACAGCAGGAGAGTGGGAGCCAACCGAGCCTCCTCCGGGAGCAAATTCCACAGCAAAGGGGCGGCCACCGAAAAAGATCTAACATTGGTGGCCACCCGCCTTGCCTGTGGACTCTCCAAAAAGACTCCCACGGACGATCTCAAGGGTCGCACGGGCACATGGGGAGTGAGGTGGTCCCACAGATAAGCAGGGCCCAGGCCGTGAAGGGCTTTAAAGGTTAAAACCAGCACCTTGAACCTGGCCCAGTGTTTTATAGGCAGCCAGTGCAGAGCCCGGAGCACTGGTGTCATGTGCTCCCTGCAACCAGCTCCCGTAAGGAGACGGGTTGCAGCATTCTGCACCAGCTGCAGCCTCCAGATCAGCTTCTTGGGCAGCCCCACATAAAGCGCATTGCAGTAATCCAGCCTCGAGGTGATGAAGGCATGGATAATAGTGGCGAGGTCAGAGTCTGAGAGATACGTCTGAAGCTGCCGGACAAGATGTAACTGCCGAAATGCACTTCCCGCCACGGCCACAACCTGAGATTCCAGGCTGAACTGGGAATCAAGGAGCGCACCCAAACTCCGCACTTAAGAGACCATGGGAGGGCGAACCCCCCCCAACAAGAGGAGATTCAGCCACTCCCAGGTCTCCCAAGCCCTCGCCCACCAACATCACCTCCGTCTTGTCAGGATTTTATTGCAGATGGCTCGACCTCATCCAAACCCCCACAGCTGACAGGCACTGGGAAAATAAGGAGACTACATGGCCTGGGTCGATGGAAAAGGAGAGGTAGAGCTGAGTGTTATCAGCATACAGATGGAGTCAGCATGCTGATGACACTGCATGCCCGGAAACCCTATCATGATCTCCCCTAACGGCTGCATATAGATGTTAAACAAGAGGGGGGACAGAATGGCACCCTGTGGGACTCCACACGTGAGGTCCCGGGGGGAAGACGTACACTCCCCCAAGACCACCCGGTGAGTTCTCCCAGCCAGGAATGAATGGAATCAGTCCAAGACCATTCCGCCAATTCCGGCATGGTCCCGCAGGCGAATCACCAACACCTCATGATCGACTGTGTCGAACGCAGTCGAAAGGTCTAGCAGGATCAGTAATATCTGATGACCCTGGTCCAACACCAGACGGAGATCGTCAACCAAGGCCACCAATGCCGTCTCCATACCATACCCAGGCCGAAACCCAGATTGGGAGGGATCAAGTAAACCGGTGCGATCCAGATGTGCCTGGAGCTGCCGTGCCACAGCCCATTCAATAACCTTCCCTAAAAAAGGAAGGTTAGAGACCAGCTGATAACTGGCAGAAGCATCAGTGTCAAGAGATGGTTTCTTGATCAGGGGTCTAAACACAGCCTCCTTTAGGCATTCAGGCACCCTGCCCTCCCGAAGGGAGGCACTAACCACCCCAGCCAGCAAAGGCCGTAATGTCTCCTGGCTAGCTTTCACCAGCCAGGACGGGCATGGATCTTGCTCACAAGTAGCGGCATGAACAGATCCCAACAGGGACTCCACATCAGCAGGCGACACCATCTGAAACTGATCCCACAAAACAGAACAGGACGGGGCATCCATAGTCCCAAGATGATCCTCTGCAATAACTGTGGAACAGAAATCGTGGCGAATGCGAGCGATCTTATCTACAAAGTACTCGATAAACTGGTCACAATGGTCACTGGATTTCTCCAGGTCCAGGTGGAGACAGGCAGGACTGACCAAACCTTTCACCACCCAGAAAAGCTCCACTGGACGTGACTTTACAGATGCAATAAGGGTAGCAAAGAACTGCTTCTTTGCTGCCTGCATCGCCACAGCATAGGCCTTTAAACTGATCTTATGCTGTGATCAATCTTACTGGTCAGCCCCACGCTCCACCAGCCGCCTGGCCTCGGGTCCAGCGCCACCATCGCTCTAGCCGCCTGCTCTCCCGCTTCAAACACTGCAAGCCCTCAGTCAACCAAGGAGACCTGCGGGAGACTCGGGAGGGCAGTGGACGCCTGGGAGCCATTCTATCAGTGGTCTCAGTCAACAAGGTGTTCTAGAAGGCTACGAGATCATCAACAGAGCAGGTGTCAAGATCCAGGGGAAACTCCCCCAGAGCATTCCGGAACCAATCCAGTTCCATAAGTCTCCGGCGGCAGACCGATCTAATAGTTTCTGTTGAATGCGCTGTCAGATGTTCTCCTAGGCCATTCTCCATGTGGTTTTAGCGCATAGTCTTGGCTGTGACTTGGGAACATCCCCAGGTGTAGCCACTACTTACCAGCGGGGATGTTTTCTCCAGCTGCTTCTGGGGTTGCTGTGATGAGGGGGTCCAGCCTGCCATCTGGAAAGAAGAGGGGTGAAGGTGAGGGGGATTGGGACAGAGCTTGTGCCCCCTCCCTGCCCTCCCCCCCCCCGCAGAACACCGGAAGTGCCGGGAGGCTTAAATCTCAAGCCCCGGCGGCTGCGCCGCAGGCCGCCAGCCGGCGGCCGCGAGCCGAAGGGACGCGGCCAAAGGGTGCGGCCCTTTGGGGCCCTTCGGGGCCAGGAGGGGGGGAGGGGGGAAAGGGTTGCTGGGAACAAGTATGGAAGGGGGATAGGATAGGGGAAAAAGGAGGGAAGGGAGATGGGGGAGTAGTACCCATGTTGTTGATGGAGAGGAGGGGGGGAGGAGCAGGAAGGAGTGGTGGTTTGTGGGGTAAAGGGTAGGGGAATGGTGGAACAAGATTATTGGAGAGTTGTGAGGAAAGGAAACGAGGAGTTAGGTTGTGATGGGGTATCGTGGGTAGGGTTAGGCGAGGAATTAGGAGAGTGGGAAGAATTGGACTATTTGGTACTGATAAGTGATGTGGGTCTAGTGGGGCCACCTCCCCGTGGTGAGAGGGGGGTGGAGGTGGTAAGGTTTGTTATAGAGGCAGCAGGAGATAAGATAGAGGTAGGAGGGATGTACCCGGTATTTGTGGGAGAGGTTATGGAGTGGGATATAGGCTAGGTGGGTATGTGGCTATGTAGTGGTAGGAGTGTTGGGTGGGGTTTTTGTATAGATATTTTGGAATTTTTTGATTGTGGTTTCGTTAATATGGAAAGCCTGTAGCTCCTTGGCCTATTCTGGGGCCTAAGGGGTGGGGGATGGGCACTGTTGTTGAATGTTGTAATGCTAGCTGGCCCTCCCGGTGAGAGAGGGGGGAGCCAGCTGAGTATCCTGGTGGGAGCAGGATACATGGAGGTTGGGGCCACCGCCTGAATGTAGGGGTGGCCAGATAGGGTAGGGTGGGATTTTGTGAATTTGGGTTATTATTGTATTAATGTACTGTATTGAGACTGTGTGCTGGACCCCTGCGTGGGCTTGGTTTTCCAGTGAATGTATAATTTTTGCTGTGCGCTACCTCGAGTCCTTGGAGATAAGGCGGGATATAAATAAATATGACATGACATGACAAATATGACAGGTCACAGCGTGAGCTAAGTGCCAACATCGCTCAGGTAAAGGCTGCCTGAGCAGGTGTAAAGTATACTGTTGCAGATGAACGGCCACTTAATTTAACCCAATCGGGATCCCTGCCAGTTCCAGGCAGCCATGGACTGCCATAGCTGTCAGTTAGCTGGGAGAAGGGCAGCTCTGCACAGCACATGTGCAGGGTCAGGTGGATGTACACTTGTGTGTCTCCCTGCCCTTTCCCCACCTGGGCCACTGCATGGTGGTTTGGCAGCTGACCTGGATCCTGACCAAAGTGACGGTGTCTACCACCACCCAGGTAAGTTCATGGTGGGTGCTATCACTTCTGAAAGCACCCAGTGTAACCTTCTACTGTGCCTCAAGCGGCAGAGGAAAAGGAAGACCCTTCTTATAGGGGAAAGGGTATATTTTAGTGCATGTGGATAGGACAAGGATATGTTTTAAATTGCACGGGGCATGGTAGAGGTACAGTTTGGTGTGTAGACATGGAATGTGGCATGGAGCCTGGTGTTTAAAGAGCTGTTTCCTTACTTCAGCAAACTTTAAATTTAGAAAGCAAACCCACGCCAGGAAGGGGGGGGGGGGCATTGATGTTTTAAACTGATCAAACCATTCAGAGTTTGTTCACTCTGCCAAGCAGTGAGTTTATGAATTTCTGATGCACAAATGGGATGATCCCATGCATAGCCGATGCACGCATATACGTGGAAACTGCTTGCACTGACTTTTCCGGCACATTGTGCCACATGGAAATTACATGCATGCATATATGCATGGGGGATCCGTGGGGCTTGGGCTTGGGCCCAGTATCCACTTCCAGTTAAACAAGTTGACTCCATATATTGAACCACTTCCAATGCTGGTGTCAAATGCCCCTCTTGGTTTGGGAGTATGGAGGACTTCATAAAAGGCATGCAGTACCTAGGGAATGAATTTTAAGTACATTGCAAGTGTTCAATCAATATTTCTTCAGCTGTGGTCCAAAGTATGAAGGTATATAAAGCTTTTCTCCAATGAAGATAAATATTTGAAATGGCAAATAATCTATTGTGAGAGTTGCACAGATAATGACAGACGAGGACCTGTCTTTTATTGTCTACATTTCCATGCATCATAGCGTGTAACAGAGCAAGTGTTAATTTTCATCAACTGCTCAGCTATAATTCATACCTTAGTAACATTCTCAAATTGTTAATTGAAATCCTTAACCTTGCAGCAGGTTTCTTTTGTAATCCCCATAGAAGAGTTTAGGCGGTGACAAATAGAAAACCAAGTCCGACTGTTGCTAGCATGCTATTCTCACTAGTACAGTTTAAAAACCTCTTGATCACGTAGTCTCCCAAAAGATGCTCATTACCTGAAACATGGCCCAGACACAGTGCTGGAAAATAGATTGTAGAGAATAACTATATATTGGAAGAGGGGAATGAACAGATGTTCTAATTGGTCTTTTCCAACTCTAATTTAAATGAATGGCTGCTCTCTTTGTTAAATTTGACAAACTGTTAAAGGTATTAAATTTGTCTTATGGTAACAAAAATGGATGTTAGCTGGGCTAGATTAAGTTTCTTTGGAATAAGGGTCTGATATAACTGTGTGGGCCCTTCCCTATACTGTTTTATCATAGCCCACAAAGCCTGGTACCAAGTACACTATTGTTAATTTACTCTTGAATTAAGTCCATTAAGCCATGCAGAGACTTGCCAGCAGGGACAATCTGACACAGACTGCCACATCAGCAGGACAAATAACTGCCATGAGGAACTGTGGGTGGGTTAGGGAAGATGGAGGGATACAAAGGATGGAGGGATTAATTAATATGGTGCTTTAAGTCTTTGAAACTCAGATGATCATATGGAAATGAGGCATTTATGGCAGTTTGAATGTAAGCAACCAAACCTCCCTGCTCAATACCCTCTCCCCATGGCTCACTACTATCCCACGCTCTCTTCGTCACTTCCAACCCTGGATTTGGACCTGACTGGCTTCCATCTTCCTAGTTAATGCGTGCAGTCACATGAGATGCCTTGGGCAGGCTACCAAATGTTGAGCAACTTTAACCCACTCTGGGCAGTCAGACAATGCAATGCAGTGTATTGTGTGTCCAGCGGTCACCAGATTTTCCACCAGCCATATAGTGGGGTGAGCTGCTGTCTGCTACATGATGTGTTGTTCAAAAGAAGGTCAAGGATGCGTCAAGTAGGAGCCTTACCCCAAATGGTGTAAGACTGTCCAAGCCTTGGTAGCCCATGTGGGTCCCTTCTACCAGGTCCCTTCTAATTTCCCCCTATCTAATCCTTTGCTCAGGGAGAATATGGCAGCTGTATTCTGGGACTACTCCAGGTCAGAGGAGACAGATGGTTCCTAGGAAGACTGCCTACAATAACCACCCTAAGTGTTGCCCAACAGGCAGCTCAGTGAAGGAGCTTGGGAGGAAACGATGTACCCTGCAGTTCTTATAGACACTATGCCTAGGTTGTCTAGCTCTTCTGAACTGGCTATGGGAGACTGTGGATCCCCTGAGGAGAAGGAGCCCTGCCTGGCAGTGAAATATGAAGATGCAGTCACTGGTGGAGGAAAGATGATTGAGCAACTTGTTGCAGAACATCTGAAAAAAATAATTCTGGGCAGGCCAGGAGGTCTGCTTGTGAGTGGTGGCAGAGTATTTTGTTGCTGAGTGGCTATTGAACAGCAGAAGAAGAAAAGCCTTGATTAGACTTGAAATTTGGGCCCAAGTTGGACCTGAGAACATCTACATAGAGTGCCCAAACCAAGCTAGAGCCCAATAAGCCTAGCCATTCTGAGAATATGTTTCGATGGCCCCACCCACCACAGAATGTTGTGATGTCATTTTCCCATACATTTTCATCATGGCTACACTTTCTGCAGAACATCATTCTCCATAAGGGGCAGGGTTTCTTGTAGCTAAGGAGCTGAGCCTGTCTCATCTTGGACCCTTGTGCTTGGGTGGACAATATGCCTGATCTGGCCATGGCCTGATGTAACTATTCAGGTTTGAATTCGATTTCAGGCTTCTAAGTGGGACATTATCTTCCATCCTGCCTAGAAAATTACAAGCAATGTTATTCATAAGCTGCCCTTAGCTGCCGTGTGGTAGGAGGGGATGGGTTATCAAGTGATGGAATGAATAAATATATATATACGGATGGTGTTTTATTGGTTCCTACTGGAGAGCCCCGTGAGAGATATTCATGGAGACAGTTGTTTCTTAAAAAAATTTCCCATTCAATATATGAAGTTTCACTGGAAGCTCATAAATCCTTAAGTAAAATGAGGAATTAACATTTTCATGAAAATATCCAATTGAATCACTACTTGCAGCCTTTTCTAGGTAAACCAGCTGAAATTACAGCACTTTTCTCTGCAATTAGCTTTGTCATAGTTGAACTCCAAGAGCCAACCATTATGCAAAATGTTCATTCATTTCTATATTGACTCACTCACACATAGGGTAATTTCAGACGTGATGGGCCCAGAGACCTGCCACGCTGAACCACACACGGGGATTCATTTCAGATCCCGGTCAGGAATCCGGCTGGCCGTCCTTTAGATGTGCCGGCCTGATTCTCACAGGGGATCAGGGAGGGGGCTGTGCTGTGCGATGCGACGTGCAGCCGCACAGCCCCGCCCCCCCGTGCTCCCCTGACCAACTGCCCTTGGGTGAAAGGCAGGCACAGTGGCCAATGGGGCCACTGCGCCCGATCCCATCCCACGGTCGGGGCCACGATCCAGGTTGGGCTAAAGGTAACAGAAGTTACCTTCAGCCCATCCCAGATCGTGGCCAATCCAACCACTGTACCCGGCCCTGAGGCCCGATCTGGGGCCCGCTTTTACCACGGTTCTGGACCTCCGGGTGGCCGGAGGTCCAGAATCATGGTTATTTTGATTCCTGCCAGTGATTCACTGTGGTGAACGTCTGGCGGGAATCAAACAGACGTTACGGGAATCACGGCCACCACAGGGGATTCACTGTGGTTGAACATGATCCTGTAACATCTGAAATTACCCATACTCTCACAAGAATATATATTTCCATATTCTCCTTATATCACCACATATTCATTTTCTCCTTCGCTCATATACAGAAAACACTCTTGTCAATATGCTCATATATTATTGTCTAATGTTAATGTCTAGTGGTTAAATGTGTATATCTTAACCATGTGAAGGTGATTAGCTTTCATTTCAGTGAGAGCTGTGTGCCCAGTAGTAAATACTAAGGCACCAACTACTTTAGTAAAAACATATGTTAATGAGAGGTCTACGTTATGTAGAATTGCAACACAACTGTAACCCAACATCCTTGTCAACAGTGGGGACTGAACTGGGGACCTTTTTCTCCATCTGCATGAACATCTGCCCTCTGAGCTAAAAGATCTGGCTCTGTTAGCTTTATAAATGAATGATAAAAGGACTGGTGAGGTTGCAGCTCATCTGCATACGCTCCCAGCATCCTCGGCTGTCATCGCTCGAGGACACCACGACTCTCCTGGGGCTTGGCCTTCCTGCCGCCCCAAGCTCCACCGACCAGCGGGCCGAAAAGCGCGCGCCTAAAGGCGCGCGCCTTACAGGTACTTTTCTCCATTTCTTTTCTACTGTACTTCCCCCTCCTATCTTACTCACTAACATGTCTGCCCTATTTTCTCGCCTTTTCTTTCCCTCCTCTCCTTCTCCTCTTCCTGTCCATCTTTTTCTTCCTCTACTTTTCTCCTCCCAGCTTCTTCCTCCCCCCAACCGATCACCACTCTCTAACCTCCCCCATACATCCTTTGCTCCCTTGGCTACTTTCTCTCATTGCTCCCCTTCCACTCCTGTCTCTAGCCTTCCTCGATGCTCCCCTTCTCCCAATCTTATCCCTATTCCTCCTGTCTCTAGCCTACCACGACGCTCCCCTTCTCCCAATCTTATCCCTATTCCTTGCCTCCCCCCTCATCAACTACCATTTTTCTGCTCCCTCTGGAACTGTCGCTCATCTATCAGTAAAGCTCCCTATATCCATGATCTTTTCCTCTCTCGCTCCCTCCAGCTCCTTGCCCTTACTGAAACTTGGATCACTCCCTCGGACTCTGTCACGCCTGCTACCCTCTCCTGTGGGGGTCTCTCCTTCTCTCACCAACCCCGCCCTGAAGGACGGGGTGGTGGGGTGGGCCTCCTTCTTGCTAAATCCTGTCAGTTCCAACCAATTTCTCCTCCCCCCTCTCTCTCCTTCCATACCTTTGAGGCTCACTCCGTGCGCCTCTACTCCCCCCTCCATCTACGTGTTGCTGTCATCTACCGTCCCCCTGGTCCTCTCTCTTCCTTTCTTTCTGACTTTGAGTCCTGGCTCACTTTCTTCCTCTCTGTTGATATCCCCACTCTCATCCTTGGTGACTTCAACATTCATGTTGATGACCCATCTCAGCCCTCAGTCTCTCGCTTCCTCTCCCTAGCCTCCTCCTTCAACCTCCACCTTTGGACCAACTCCCCCACCCATACTAATGGCCATTCTCTTGATCTTGTCCTCTCTAGAAACTGCTCTGTCGCTGATCTCTCCTTCGATCCTCATCCTATATCAGACCACTTCCTTGCCTCTTTCAACATTTCCCACTGTCCCCCCTCCTCTTCCCCTTCTCTACGCCCCTTCCGTGACCTTCAAGCTATTGATCCCCTGGACTTTGCCTCCTCTCTCTCTCCCCTTCTTCCTACAGTCTTCTCTTCCTCCTCCCCTGACTCCGCTGTCTCTGCTCTCAACGCCTCTCTCTCCTCCACACTTGACTCCCATGCCCCTCTCTCTTCCCGCCCTGCCTTCTCCCACAACCCCCGTCCTTGGCTCACCCCTAGTATCCGCCACCTCCGTTCTTGCACTCGTGCTGCTGAACGACTCTGGCGCAAATCCCATTCTCACGCTGACTTCCTTCACTTCAAATTCTGTCTCTCCACCCTTACTTCTGCTATCTCCCTTGCTAGACAACACTACTATGCCTCCCGCATTGAGTCCTGTTCTCGGGACCCTCGCCGCCTGTTCTCTACCTTTGACTCCCTCCTCAAGCCTCCCTGTCCTCCCCCTCCTTCTTCCCTTTCTGCTCAGGATCTTGCCTCCTTCTTCACCTCCAAGATAGACAAGATCCGCCTCGACATCGCTTCCCACTCCTCTCTTCCCACTCCCACCCCTCTCCCTCCTCCCCCTCCTTCTCTCATGTCCTCCTTCTCCCCTGCCTCCCTTAAGGAAATCTCCTCTCTGCTCTCCTCCTCCAACCCTTCCACTTGCCCCCTTGATCCCATTCCTTCCCGCCTCCTCACCTCCATTACTCCCACTGTCGCCCCTTCCTTCCTGCACATCATCAACCTCTCCCTCTCTACTGGCTCTTTCCCTTCTGCCTTCAAACATGCCACAGTCTCTCCTATTCTCAAAAAGTCCACTCTTGACCCCTCTGACCCTTCTAGCTATCGTCCTGTCTCACTCCTTCCTTTTGCTTCCAAGCTGCTTGAACGTGTTGTCTACTCCCGCTGCCTTGACTTCCTATCCTCCAACTCCTCCCTTGACCCCCTCCAATCTGGCTTCCGCCCCCTTCATTCTACTGAAACTGCTCTCGCTAAGATCACCAACGATCTTCTGGTGGCTAAATCTAAACGTCTCTATTCCATTCTTGTCCTCCTTGATCTCTCTGCTGCCTTCGATACTGTTGACCACTCACTCTTGCTGGATTCCCTTCACTCCCTTGGCTTTTGTGGCTCTGTCCATAACTGGTTCTCCTCCTACCTCTCTGACCGCTCCTTTAATGTGTCTCTCTCCAACTCCACCTCCTCCTCCTTCCCCCTCTCAGTTGGTGTTCCTCAAGGCTCTGTTCTTGGCCCTCTCCTCTTCTCGATCTATACCTCATCCTTAGGCAAACTCATTGCCTCCCATGGCTTCCAATACCACCTCTATGCTGATGACACTCAACTCTATCTCTCTACTCCCTCTCTCTCTCCCTCTGTTCAAGCTCGTCTCATCAACTGTCTCTCTGACATCTCTACCTGGATGTCTCAACGTCAACTCAAACTCAACATGGCTAAAACTGAACTCCTTATCTTCCCCCCTCATCCTTCCTCTCCTTCCTCACTGTCAATAACTATTGATGGAGTCACCATCCTGCCTGTCCCCCAAGCCCGTAGCCTAGGCTTCATCTTTGACTCAGCCCTTTCTTTTAAACCCTACATTGACTCTGTTGCTAAATCCTGTCGCTTCTCCCTCCATAACATTGCTAAGATTCGCCCTTTTCTCTCTGTCTCGTCTGCCAAAACTCTTGTTCATGCTCTGGTCATCTCTCGCCTCGATTACTGTAACCTCCTTCTCACTGGCCTTCCCCGGTCTCACCTTTCTCCCCTCATCTCTGTCCAAAACTCTGCTGCCAGGGTCATCTACCTCGCCAGTCGCTTCGACCATGTGCAGCCCCTCCTCTCTTCGCTTCACTGGCTTCCCCTTCCTGAACGAATCCTGCACAAGCTCCTAGTCTTCACCTATAAAGCTCTTCACAACCTTGCTCCCCCCTACCTCTCTGCACTTATCGCCCTCCATACTCCAGCCCGTGCACTTCGCTCCTCCTCTGTCCCTTCTCTCACCCTTCCACGCCTTCCCTGCTCCCCTAAGCGCCTTCGTCCCTTCTCACTTGCTGCCCCCCATGCCTGGAACTCCCTCCCTGTCCACATCCGCCTTGCCCCCTCCCTTCATACCTTCAAATCTCTCCTTAAAACTCACCTCTTTCGCTCTGCTCTGTCTGACTCTTTATCCTGCTGAGCCACTATTCCTATACCTACGATCGGTTTACCCTTATCCTTGCAACATGGACCTGCCTGCTGTCATTCTCATCGTAACCAAGCCAAGTACGTGCACTTGAGACCTCGCATCTTCATGAATGTTAGACCCCTTGTCTCTCCCTCTGTTCCCCTTCCTAAGTCTCTCCCCCAGCTCCTGTCTCTCAGATTGTAAGCCCTAGGGGCAGGGACCGTGTCTATTTTATTACTTTGTAAAGTGCCAGGTACACTGCTGGTGCTATATAAATGTTTGTTAATAATAATAATAATTAATAAAAACACTCAAGGCATCTCAATACTTTTAACAGGATAAACATTTGAAACCAGTCAGCCTGAGGGACATGCTTTTTTACTGAATTAGGGAGGTGTCTGGATATTTGAGTGTCATAAGGCAGGTAAAGAATAAAGAAAGTTTTGAGATAGGTACAAATACGAGAGGTAATATTCAGGACCAGATTAAAGGATGTGGCAGAATCATGGTAAACCATGGGACCTCACCCAGGTCACCTACTACCGACTCTTTCACAAAAACTAGGATATTCAAGGCCTGTGGCTTGTTAAACTACTGTCCTTATTGCTTTTTATAATTTGGCAATTATATTTTAATATCTGATTTGTCACTGCACTGAGAGAAGGAGGCAAGGACATAGTTTATGGGTTCAAATGGTAGCAACTCTTTATTAACTCTTAGTAACAAAAAACTGTGGAACAAAGGTGAAGGGTACACACACACACAATCGAATGATCTGAAGAGTGGTGCGTTCCCTAGCTGTGAGTCTTCATTATGTACGTAGTATAATAAGAGTAAGCTAACTTATGGTGCAGTTACACAAGACAAAGGGTATTTCAGAAGTGATGCAACCATGCTTAGTCATGCTTTACCACACTGAAACCCACCTCAGGGTCACAACCACCATCACTTCTATTCGGCAGCCTTCAGATGTTCCCCCACGCTTTTCCCTCAATCGTAGTAGCAGTTACCACTGGTTGTGATCTCAGAAAATCACAGGGAACAGCCAGTGGTAAGCACTACCACAGTTCAGGGCAAAGTGTGGTAAGGCACACCTTCATGTCTGATCTGGGTACTGGCCTACCCCAGGGCGGGATGGTGGCGGTTACCTTGGATCGCGTCTAAGTGTGGTAACATCACTTCTGAAAATATACAGAGTGGAGAGGCTACCACACATTGGGTAGCTTTATCCCCACTCTGAGCAGCCGGAACATGCAAAGCAGTGCATAGAGTGGCTGGCACCTGCCAGCTGACTGCTAAGTGATACATAGGAGGAGGCATGTATGCCCTGCCACCCAGGGAGCACTGCTGTGGGGCCTTGAGTGCCGAGCATTGTTGTGCTGGCCTCCCTGTGTGGTGTCAGAGATTGCCCACCACAAGACTGAGTCAGGATCTTGGTCAAGTTATAACTTATACCATATTTTTATGTATACCAATAGATATTGATATTCTATATTTACTATGAAATCCAATTTCAACTTTTTTTGATTTGTGAAAAAAGATATGGATGACAAAACCTATGAATGAAACTTAAATGCCAATTCTTATTGAAATTCAGATTGATTTATAAAATTAAAGTCAGTTTATTTCCCCTTTTGTAGCTTGAGGAAAACCATGTTGTTTGTTCCTTTCTTGGGAAAAAAATGTTTTGCGCTGGTTGGCTGGTGAAATAAGAGAGTCTATCAAGGCATGGGATTTGTTTATCTGAAGAAAATTTGAACAAAAAAGCATTTCAATAATACTTTGCCATCTAAAAAAAAAAAATCCCTTCAATAGAAAACTTTCTAGTACTAGTGGCTGCTGGAAGGGGAATATCTATTCCTTATAAGCATAATTCCCCCCCTCCCCGCCCCCAGTTTTGTGATGAATGAATCCTATTTTTAACAGTCTCTTTCTGGAACTTGCAAGCATCACTCGAAAGCCAAAACAAACTCTCTGTCTTAAAGTAACAAAATATTAGCTCTTTCAATTTTCAAATGAATGAACTCATGGCTCTTGACAACGTTTTTGTTCTTAACAACCAATGACGACTGGTAGAAAGTTATTTCAGTTTTAAATCAAGAGCTAATTTTTTTAGTTATGCAAAAAACATGTATTCCAAAGTGGGTTCTTCTTTCTTCTCACTTTGACATGAATAAATAACTTCACTTTATACATTTTTACCCCTTCCTTTCCATCTCTCTTTTTTTGGTTCCTTCTGTTGTTGTTTTGTTCTTATTCCACTCAAGTTATAAATATATTATTGGCCATTAAAAGTTAGTGTGCTTTATTATTTACCTTTATTATTATTAGTCATATAATTAGTCAATCATTGTTAGATAGTCGTCTGGGGGTGCCCTCTTGGAAGTCCCGTGTTTTTGTCAGGTGACCACTGTGAGGAGGGCATTCTTGGTGGCCACTCTCTTGCTGTGGAACTCATTGATTATTTATTTATTCAAGGCACAGGCTTTCGCCATGGCCAACAAACAAAACAGAACAAAACAAACAGTCAGACAGAACATACAATCCGCGAATAACAGGGAGAGCAATATTCCGAGCATATAATAATGGGCCAAAGCAGCCAAAAAGAGACAGAGTTATAAATAAATAAGGCCGTATAACATATATATACCCAGGCTTTACAATATCCGAAATGTATCAAATCAACCATATCAACCATTTTTACATACTCTTCCAACTACATATTCTACCCATGGAGTAAGTCTCTGACCTTGGTTTTAACCTTATCCCTTACCTTAACCATAAGGTACATCTCTAATTTTACAGGGCAATAAAGTCCCCGCATCACTAAAATCTCAACAGCATCTTGGGCTTGATGTTCCTTCCTGGAATTACATAACCACCCTTACCAAAACAGCCAAGGCCATAGTTGGGTCAGCTGTTTCTTGCTAACTACCTTGCTTTGACAGGGCTTTCAATAGCAGGACATCTCCCCTATAGAGCCCCCCTAATCAGATTTCTCTTCTGTGAAGCTAGTAAAGCATAGGACGCTATAGCCACCACATCCTCCTTATTTTGGCGAGTGAGTAACTGCTTATACCCCTGGTCTGGCCCCAAACATAGTAAACCAGGCATAAATGGCTGAAGCCAAACCTCCCTAAGGATGTTATAAAAGGGACAGAATAACAAAAAATGGGCAATATCTTCCACCACCCCCATGGGGCAGTCACATATTCACAACTCATATTTTACCCTCTTATAACGTCCTTCCACCACCGCTGTTTTCGTCATCTGGAACCGGAGTAGTGTATAACTTCTCCGGAGCCGACGGTTCTGTAAGAAATCTAAGTATGGTTCAAACCCCCAAGTCATTTTGATCGTCTTAAACCATGGGGCGACCTTCCAATTTCCAACTGCTGCCAAATCCTCCTGTTTCTCAACGTCCTCCAGCCTAGCTCGAATCTCTCTCTTTATCCCTTCCAGAGATTTCCCAGCAAAATACATAAAGGAGAAGCCCTGGTTACGTAGGAGTTGGCCCAAATATTTGAGCCACGGGTAATCTCCGTTACCCTCATACTCCAATTCTTCCTGTAGACATAACCTAGGGAGGGAATTTTCTCTCAGAGTGGTCAGTCTCAGCCAGTATCTAATCACGGCCATTTTGGCCTGCATCTCCATAGAGGCCATACCAATTTCCGCTCTCAGCACTGGACCGGGAACGTCATTTCCGACCTGCAGAACTTTACGAAGAAAGAGTTCTGCACTCTTTCCAGTGGTTGAATCACAGGCTGGGGAATGATTTCTAGCCCAAACATTGCTGCAGGTACAACCTTAGCTTGGTACGACTTCAAGAAAGTTGAAACCGGCACTCCCTGAGAGACCCCCACAGCTCTAATTATAGCCCCTGCAAATTGAGCCGCTCTTTTGGCCCGACCCTGGATATGCCTAACCCATGTCCCCCTACTAGAAAGGGTCACCCCCAAATAGACATAGGATTTAACCACTTCAAGTGGCTTCTTCGCAATCTCCCACTTCTCTCTTGACCTACAGCTTCCAAAGAGCATGATCTTTGACTTTTGCAGATTTGGTGTCAATCCATTTACAGTACAGTAATTATCCAAGGCTCGGATCGCACTCCTCAGCCCCCTGGCTGTCTGGGATAATAAAACTATATCATCCGCAAATTGAAGAATATTCAATTTATGAATACCAAGTCTGGGGGAATAAATATCTTCCGAGTCTAGCCACTTAACAAGATCAGCCATGTAGATATTGAAAAGTAGAGGAGCCAACACACAGCCTTGCCTAACTCCCCTACAAATGGCAATATCCTTGGTGATTTTATTACTCGGCCCTATCTTAACTCTAGCTACATTGTTTCTGTGCAACTGCATCATAATTGCTAACAAATTTACGTCAATCCCCAACTCCTGGAGCTTTGCCCAAAGCCTAGCCCGAGAAACGGAGTCAAAGGCTTTGCTAAGATCTATAAATGCCAGGAATAGCTTGCCTTTCCTGACCTTCCAATACTTAAAGATAATATGTTGCAGTATGAAGCAGGCATCCATAGTCGATCTTCCTTTCCCGAAGCCAAACTGCTCCTGTGGAATAATTGAGTTCTCTTCAACCCATTTTTCAAGATAGCTGAGTAGGCATTTTGCAAATACCTTGCCCACTATCGACAACAAACTAATCGGCCTATAAGATGCTGGATCCGCTCCGTCTCCCTTTTTGAAGATCGGAACGATCCAGCTCTGAAGCCAAGATGGAGGGATCACCCGGTATAGGCTGATATTTTGAAACAGTTTACTGAGAACGGCTGCCCACCACTGCGGAGCCACCTGCAGCATCTCCGCTGTGATAAAATCTGGGCCCGGGGCCTTATTCCTTGTCAGTGTCAAAATTATCTCTAGAATTTGAGCCTCTGGAAAGCTTATCTGATAATATTGTGGGGCTGAAGCAATCCAAGCCGTTCCCGTGAGACCATGGTCAATTTTCTCTAATCCTTGAGGCCTCTCATACAGCTGGCCAAAAAAGGATTCCCAGAGGGCCATAGAGACTTTAGGGCTCCTCTTGTCTTTCCTGGGGTTTAGCAACTTATTCATATTGACCCAAAACTTATGAGAATCCCCCCTCTTGTGGGCATCGTCAGTCTGGCCCAAATTTCCTTAAGGAAACCTTCTCGTTTTTCCTTGATCAGACAGGAATACACTTTCCTGTCTTTCTGAAATTCTTCCAGGTAGATGGTACTGGACATCCTAGTCCATCTTTTCCTTGAGGCTACAAGGGCAATTTTTGCTCTCCTACACTCCTGATCATACCAGGGATGGTTCCCATAGGAAAGTTTATTGGGCTTTGGGTCAACAAAAATCTCTTGGATGGTATCAAAGTTTTCCTCATAATACTGAGGGATTTTCCCAGTTTCCTCTGCTAACAGTATTTGTGCACTCAGCACCTTGAGTTTTCCTGCCAAACAGAGTGTTTGAAATTGCACCATCAGGGTTACTGGAGACATTTTCTTGACCCTACCCACTATTCTATCATGAGAGTCCAATGTCTCCGCCCCTTGCTGCTTATACTGAATCAAAATATCCACGCTTAAGACCAAGTGATTACTTTCTGGTCTGGAGATAAGCTGGAAATTGCCAAATTTATCGATAGCGTCCCAATGGGTAAGGATTACATCTATTGTACTCCTTCCTTGGGGTCCTATGAAGGTACTACCTTTCTCAGGATCGCCTAATAGCTCTTCTCCCACAAAGGCAAAGTTAACATTATTAATAAAAGTCTCCAGCTTGAATATAATACCCTCCCCCTGTACGGAAGCAGAGCGATATACCCTATGCTCTAATCTCAGTTGGACATTCATATCCCCCACCAACATCGCTGTTGCTTTGGGGTATTTCCCTTGAGCCTCAAGAACCACTTCTTCAAGTATTCCCCATATATCTGCTTGGTAGTACGGTGAGGACAGGGGCGGGATATAGACATTAAACAAGACAATCCAATCCTCCTGCCTATGTCCACACTTGAGCAAAACCTGCTGGAATTCTGGCCTTCTAGGGGATAATATCACAAGGGAATCCCAAAGGTCATCTTTTATAAGAATAGCCAACCCCCCAGAAGGACGCCCTTTCTGACCCTTTTTTTGCCCATTTTGAGTCATCAACCTATAACCCTCTGGGTGCCATAAAAATTCATCCAAAAGCCATGTCTCCTGAAAACATATTAGATCAAAGGCCAACAAAAACTCCCCCCAATCTAGATCAAACACCTTAGACTTCAGACCTGCAATGTTCCAGGAGGCAAATGTAATCAGGCCATGCACGAGATCACAGGGCCCCTCCTTCCTAGTTCGATTTCCACCCTGAACGGCCAATACAGGCCTTCGGGTTCCATCGTCTGGTCATAAACTACTTGAGTCTGTGGAAATGGGCAAAATCTCAACCTCGGTAACTACCACATTACTGGATCCTCTCTCCCCCACATACGGTATACCCAGTTCCACATTGTCCAAGACTAGCGGACCTCTCACTGGTGTTCCTAATTCAGAGGGATCCAAAAAACGGACTTCAGTCAGATAGTCCGAATTAGATTGCATCCTACTCACAGCCTCCTCGGAACCCAAGGATGGAGCTTTGTAATCTAGGGCAGTCCCTTGTATACTGGTCCTAATATATTCTACCTTGTCCAGTAGCTTATCCTGGTCCAACACCGACATATTTTTTAATATAGCATTGATATTACCCTGCTCCTCCAACCCCAGATCACCCATTAAGAGGCAGCCAATTTTCTGAGTCGCTGACTGGTTAGCTAATATGTTGGGCACTATTCCCACCCCAGCTTGTTCTCCAGCTCCCAGCAGCTCCCTATCCAAATTGGTTGCCATTTGGGTTGCTATTCCATTCGTTTCCTGGTATTCTTGGCTTTCTTTTGAATTATTAGCCTGGATACCCTGATCACTTAACTTTGAGTCCATACCTAACTCTACTAGTAAAGCTCCTTCCAATATGGACTTTTCTCCTCTACCCTCCTCAAAATCCATGACTTCCAATTGGCTTGCTACTACATCGGTCTTTACCCTCTGTCCCCTACTCTCCATTGGTAAGTTAACCACTATACAAGTATCTTGCACATCCACTCCCTTAGCCTGGGAGTTACCTCTTGGGCTGATACAGCGTCTGATTTCCACCCCTGCCTCCGGGGGAAGCGGCCTTTTCCCTGTCCCCACATCAATGGGTACCTTCTTGCCCTGTCTCCTCTCCTGGCTATTGGGCTGAGGAGGAAAGCCTGGCCCACCCGTAGATTCCCCAGCCTTTTCCTGCCATGAGTCATAACACAGTACCCTATCTATTGATATACCTCTACCTAATAATCTCATCCTAGCCTTGAAAATACATTGTACCCAATAATCTTGCTGGAATTCAATCTCCATCCTAGTCACCCAACCCCTGCTGGGAAGATAATTAATCCTAGCAAGGTCACGCTTATGGAAAGCCTTGTTCAGGAGATATCTCAGATTGTTGACAGTCTCCTCCTGGCTTCCCCAACTATGGGTCGTTCCATCAGAATCAAGGCCAATATGCAACAATACAGCATTTTCCCGTACTCCCAAAAAGTGCCTAGATTGGGGCTTCCAAAAAGTTCTTTTCCCCCCCGGCCTTTCAATATCTGGTGGGTACGCATCTTTCTTATTGTGGTTACCATAATCCCGTAATTCATCTAGTTTTGCGAGAATCTCCCGTAGCTGGTTCTTGACTGTAGCCACCGAATCGTCTAATGTCGAAAGGCTTGAGAAAAGAGATTCAACTGTCCTGGCAACTAAAGTGGTCTGATATGCCAGGGAACCATTATCACAGTTGTTTTCGGGTGAATTTCCATACCTCCCAACCTCCGGGGCCCTACGCCCCATAGTTACACCTTGGGTGGGCTCGCCTGGCCCCTCTGACCCCCTATCCAGGCCAGTAGGCTGGGACAATGATATGGGGAGAGGAAGCCCCGGACTGGGCACGCACGCCTTGGGTCTTATCTTGGTTGGCACATCTTCCTCTAGAAAGGGAGAAAGGGCCTGCCGCCCTCTTTTCTTTTCCATAATTACCCCAGAGTTTTACCCCGCACCGAGCTTGATTCCAAAGTTATCTTCCTGGCCCCTCCTACCCCTCACCTAAGGCCACACACGCAGCACGAAAATATACAGAAAACCAGACAGCGGCTCGAGCGTCCAACCTTCACTCTCTCAGATCCGCTGAAAATCCTCCAAACTTAACAGGGACTGGGCTCCTGCTCTGGGACGCACTGAAGGATGCGCAAAAGGGCGTGCCCTTGTGCACGCAGCCCTTCAGCGCGCTGCCCCGGCAAGCTGCCCTGGCACGCGCCCCGGCACGGCCGTGGACTGACTGGAGTCTTTGACTCTTTACCAGGGCTCAGGCTCCTCCCCCAGCTCCGCTCTGCTCCGTTCTCCTGCCCAGCTGACAGGTAAGTGTCTGATGAGCCGGCTACAGTGTCCCTGGCTCCCTGCTTCCTCGGCGCGGCCGTGGACTGACTAGAGTCTTTGACTCTTTTCCAGGGCTCAGGCTCCGCCCTCAGCTCCGCTCTGCTCCGTTCTCCTGCCCAGCTGACAGGTAAGTGTCTAGTGAGCCCGCTACAGCATCCCTGGCTCCCTGCTTCCTCCCTGTGGAACTCACTTCTGGCGGGGGTCTGCCTCTCCCTGGATTTGCTCACCTTCTGGCAGACAGGCATTTGGTGGAGGGGATGGAGAGGACGGGGGGGTAGAATTTGGGATGGGGGGGTAGAATGGGTTTTAAATTTGATATTGTTGTATATTGTTTTATATTTATTTATTTATTATACAGTTTTTATACCCCACCCCTTCTGCAAATTAGCTTGCAATTTGAAACAAAATTATAAAACCTATAAAATATAAAACCACTTTAGGGGAAAGCAATACAAATATAAAAATAACCCTCCCAACCCCCCCCTCCAAACCCATCCCTCCCTCCCTTATCTGTTCCCTACAACAAATGCCTGGCAAAACAGCCAGGTTTTACAATATGTTATACATATAACATATATATATATATATATATATATGTTTTATATTTAATATATAAGCCGTCTCTAGCTGCCTGAGGCTAGAGGGGTGGGGTATTAAATATGAAATAAATAAATAAAATTTCAGAATTCAAATTCTAGATAGTTGATTACAAAAATATTTGTTAAAAAATATGGTTTTAAAACCGCTGTAGGCATTGGGTAATTTCAGATGTTATGGGGTCACAGTCAACCACCCTAAATCACAATGGGTTCAAGGTGTTGGCTGTGATTGCGGGAATGTCAGTTTGAGCCCTGCCAGATGTTCACCATGGTGAATTCCTGGCTGGGTTCAAAGCTAACCACGGTTCTGGAGGTGAGGCCGGCCTTACCTCCAGAACCCTGGTTAGCTGGACCATGATCAGGAATGGGGTGAAAGTAACATCTGTTACCTCGCCCCAGTCCTGATCACGGTCAAGACCGCGGTACAGGATTGGATGCAGTGGCCTGATTGGCTGCTGTGCCTGCCTGTTTCCCCGAGGCCAGGCGGCTGGTGGAGTGTGGGGCTGAGCAGCCGCACGTCGTGCTGTGCGGTCTCGCCCCCTCCCCGATTCCCCTCTGCGATCAGGTCAGCACGTCTAAAGGACGGTCAGTCTGATCACCTACCGGGATCTGAGACAGATCCTGGTCCAGGGTTCAGCATGGCACGCCGAAAGGCCTGTCATGTCTGAATTACCCATTGTTTGCAGCCTCAGAGTGGTAGAGGCTTTTTTATATATGGGGTTATCAAGTGCCTCCAAATAACTAGCTCCTGTCAAACCTACAGACCAGTATTTATACCACAACAAACTGTGTGAACTGGATGCCTGGGATCTTTGTTGCTCTCTATCTAAATCTCTGATTCTCAGTTGAAACATTCTACAGGCTTCTTTATACGGGAAGGTTTTCAGAAATGCAAAGGAAAAAACAGTTGTTTTAATCTTTTATTTACTCCCTTCCCCCAAAGAGTTTTTTCATACCACATGTTACTCATTTTTTCAGTTAGACACATTTGTTAATGAAGAAACTGGAGAGCAAGATATTTTTAATGAAAAATACACTAAGAGGCTCTCAAATCTAGCAGCCATGGACTGCAAGCCCAGCTTGTGTTTCATAATTGTGGAGGAATTAGCTGGCAGTACCGCCAAACATTCCCTCAAACTTATTGTGCCAGGGTTCAAGTTATTTGGCCACAAGAGGGTCATAACCCCAAATCTGAGCTCTCTAGCACACCTTAGATAACAGTTTGGTCTCAAAAATATTTAGGGCCGATTTTATTTGCTGCCCTCCCCTAAACCTATACAATTTTAGAAAGACAGAAGTGGCTGTTTCACTGAAAGCAGGTGAGATGACCAAGAAGCATTCTAGGAAAAAATCACCCCTAGATAATTAAAGGAATGTACTTGTTCTAACGTATGTCTTGAGAGATAACAATTTTCTTGTTTAAAATGCGTGGGGGGAAAACATTGTTTTTGTTTTAGTATAATTAATTACCAGATCTTGGGACAGACACTTATTACCAAAATATTCCAATAGTCGAGTTAGAGCTAGCCTACTTGTAGACAGTAATATGGTGTCCTCTGCATACGTCAAAATGGATATCCGGCAATCATCGGGAGCTATATATTTCCCTTAATACTGAAGTTTACTATGCTCAGGTGACAGCTGTGATGAAGGGTGCATTCTGCCAGTTACATCTGGTATGTTGGCTTAGGCTGTATGTCTCGGACTTGGACCTGGCCAAAATCATCCATGCTTTTATTACCTCGAGATTAGACTACTGTAATGCACTCTACATGGGGTTAACCTTGGTGATGGTCTGGAGACTGCAGCTGGTGCAGAATCTGGTGGCCTGTCTCCTGAAGGGAATGATCCAATGCGAGCACATTACTCCAGTGCTCCATAGGGATGTGTGAATGCGGTTCAGAAGTTTGGAATTCGGACTGAACTCAGTTTGTTTAGACATCTGAACCGAACTAAAAAATGGTCGAACAGTTCGGTCATATTTGGGTGAGTTCGGATGAGTTCAGGGGCATGAAAAATGTGACTTTGAGTGGGAAAAATGTGACTGGAAGGGGGAGGCAGCTGGGGAGCAGACTTTTTGGCACTAGGGGTGGAGGGGTTGTTTCAGGGCCAAATGATACCGATACAGAAAAAAAATCTATGAATTCGGTATCGGTATCGATAGCACTATTTTTGAATGTTCGGCCAAGTTCGTCCGAACCGAACCTCGCCAAACCAAACAACCGAACCTGAACTCGGGTTTTGAACTGAACGTCCAAACATCTGAACCACATTCTGTTCACACATCCCTAGTGCTCCGTTCTCTGCACTGGCAGCTAATAGTCTTCCAGGCCCAATTCAAGGTGTTGGTGCTGACCTTTAAACCCCAAAATGGGCTGGGTCCCACCGACCTGCTGGACCGCCTCACCCTCCAGATCTTGGATCGGCCTCTGTAGTCGTCCAGGGCACCCACCTTTAGGTCCCCCGGGTTACTCCAGTGCTCCATAGGGATGTGTGAATGTGGTTCAGAAGTTTGGAGTTCAGACTGAACTCAGTTTGTTCAGACATCTGAACCGAACTAAAAAATGGTCGAACAGTTCGGTCATATTTGGGTGAGTTCGGATGAGTTCAGGGGCATGAAAAATGTGACTTTGAGTGGGAAAAACATGACTGGAAGGGGGAGGCAGCTGGGGAGCAGACTTTCTGGCACCAGGGGTGGAGACGAGGGGTTGTTTCAGGGCCAAATGATACCGATACAGAAAAAAAATCTTTGAATTTGGTATCGGTATCGATAGCGCTATTTTTGAATGTTCGGCCAAGTTCGTCCGAACTGAACTCCGCCAAACTGAACAACCGAACCTTAACTCGGGTTTTGAACTGAATGTCCAAACATCTGAATCACATTCTGTTCGCACATCCCTAGTGCTCCATTCTCTGCACTGGCTGCCGATAGTCTTCCAGGCCCAATTTAAGGTGTTGGTGCTGACCTTTAAAACCTGAAATGGGCTTGGTCCCACCGACCTGCTGGACCGCCTCACCCTCCGGATCTTGGATCGGCCTCTGTAGTCATCCAGGGCACCCTCCTTGAGTGTCTACCATGAAGAGGGCATTCTCTGTGGTTGCACCACAGCTGTGGAACTCCCTCCCACTGGAGGTCTGCCTGGCCACCGACCTTCCCTCTTTCCACAGACAGTGTCCTACCTGGCTGTTCTGCCGGACCTTTGCCAAGGGAGCTGGGATGGGTAGGTTGAGCTAGAGAGGGGCTCTGTTTGGGTATTGGATTTTTTAATTAATAGTTTTGATTTTAAATTGTTTTTATTATATGTTTTTAGAATGCTGTTAGCCGCCCCGAGATGCTTGTAAGCAGGAGGAGGCAACATATACATTTATAAATAAATAAATAAATAAACTTTGATACTATTTAGTGCTATTGCACAAAAATTTGGTGAACAGTATTGCTAAATAATGCAAACACAAAGTAACCAAAATACCAAAACAAAGTAACCAAAATACCAATGGGACCAAATAACCAAAACAAAATACCCCAAATGGATATTTATTTCCACAAACAAAATCAGAACAAAGTAGCCATTTATTTCCACTACATCAGACCTGATTGAATGTGGGTAAATAGTTGGATCCAGTATCTAGATCCATTATTGAAACACAAACAAAACCCACTAGAAGCTAGCGTATGTTATGTAAAGTACACTGAATAAATAGGGTGCTTACTGTAACAAATGCTTCCCCTCAAGTTTCTCATATGCCATCTGACTGAAGTATGCTGCTTGCCAAAATAAGTTCCTGCTCTGGGATTCTTGAACAAGGTTGCATGCAAACACTGAAACAACTAAAATACCAAATAAGGATCATGTTTGAAGATGAACCAAATGAATTTCTTGCCATCTGAATTATTTGTAATAGAGTATTTCCTCTTTTATATATTAGTATGTATAGCTCTTTCTGTAGGGAGACTTTGCACGAGAACTAAGATTTGAATATAAAGTATGGTTAATTTATTAAATTGTTAGGTGTAGGGGAGTGCTATCAAATTGATTATCTTGGCTCAAATGGCATTAATGGTTTCATGGACACTACTACAGTATTTTCCAAAAGAAGGTGTGGGTCTAATTTAAGTCTACGCTGTCCGAGTGTATCATCTGTTCAAAGATAGTTAGGGAAGCAATCTAAATAAATGATCCTAAAATCCAGAAACAAAATTTTGAAAGCTGTGGAAAACCCCACTTGACAAAAAATTCTAAAGTGCTAATAACTTAAGATTATTGGGGGGAAAGGGAGGCAGTTTGGCCCTGCCAAACAAGGTCTGCTGGCAAGCAGACTGAACTTACCCATGCAACAGAGAGCCAGGGGAGCAGATGAAGGTGGTGACATGGTTATGCAGTTGCAGACTTTAACTGTGGCAACGTGTGTGTGAACAATGTGGTATGCACGATGAGCGTGCATAGTCCTTGGATCGAAGGCCTAATTTTGATTCAGGTACATGTGAACATATACAATTAACGATGGACTAGCAGCTAAGGACTGCCATCAACCTTTTTTGCTCAGAGGATCATTCCCTAAACAATAGAACTGATTGGTTGTCTGGATGGATATGCAACACAATCAGATTTTCTCTTCATTCTTTCAGAGGAAGGAATCTGAACCAAAGGGATATATACAGTGTGGGTTGTATGAGACAGTCAGAATTTCCTCATATTTCCACAACGTCTCTTGTCATGAAGAAGGAAGAAATCCTTGCCATGCCTCATAAAAATTCCACTGATCTACCTTAGTATTAGTATATACCATAAGTGGGCAAACTATGGTACTATAGTCACATGCTGCTCTTTAGCCCCATTGTGGTAAATGGACATGGCTCTCCAGATTTGGAAGCTTTGCCCAGCACTGGTATATACCGTAACTCTTTCTATTGTCCTTATCCAAAGTGCTACTAAGCCCAAGATCCGTGCTTTGATTCCAGTTAACAGCAGGGACCAGATAAGAACTGGTATTGAAGCTATCCTTCCATCTAACTTCAACCAACCAGGTGTACTTTCCATAAAAATAATGGCCATCCTTTTCAGTAGAAAGGGAGATAGTATTATAGGTTGTATTGTTATTTCCTAATTGTACCTCAGAATCTTCAGCCATCAAATATACAATTAAGAGCATTTATTGAGTGAATTTAACTATTATCTTTTATTTTAGCATCCGAGGAACTGGATATAAAGTACAAATTTTACTTCTGTTGATCAAGAATGGGAAATAGTGTTTCCCCCTGCATTTGATTTGATTATATCAATGACTGAATTTGGAAACTGAACATTTCAAAGTGCATTAAAATGGATTTTATTTCAAAAGGAATTTTTTACCTAGTTCTACACCTAGTTGGGGCAACAGAGGAGAAATATAAAGATCAGAAGGTATAATTCTTTTGAACGTGGTTCAGTTAACTCTTCATTAACCTCCTCCTAGATGTAATGAGGCTTCAGGTGCCCAGATGCTCTGCTGTTCTTATAAAATACAAAGGGTAATCAAGTCACAGTGAACTGTTGCTTGTGCCCGCACTACCCACCAACGAAGACCGAGGCATGCTTGGGATAAAAGAGGCATTGGTCACAACTTTATTACATGACATATATATACATGTTTCACAACAGCAAATGATAAAACTGTGTGGCTGTAGAGGAGAAGAACCCTGCCATATATGGAAGCCAGGGGGCTGAGCTAATTCTCACCCCCTAACCCAGGTTAATCGACCCTTCGAATTCACCCTCTCCTTGGATCAGGGCAGGTTTCAGCCCCCTGTCATCCATTCCGAGCCTGGGCTGGGGCTCCCGCCCTTAAAAAAAACCCGCTCCCTGCGTGGCAACAGGGTGCAAGTGCCCCCCCTTAGATCTTAGGGAGCCTTATCACTGCATGGTTCCTACCCGCTACCCGCATCGGTTGCAACAATAAAAGCAGAACATTGAAACCGCACATATAGCTAAACATCACAACTGATGCAGAGGAGGCAAAAAACCCGGCCACTTTTGAGTCAATTAAGCAGATGGGAAAATTTCTCCTCAGCCCTGAAAATAGAGACCAGCTACAGCCCACAGCAGTTGATACAACACTTAGACACATCATTACATACAATCAGAAACCCAGCTTGAGGGAAGGGTGGGCAGGAAAACCCTCTGCACATGTTGCCAACTGGTAGGGAGAGAGGAAGAGGCATCCGGTGGCTCATGTATGTATACCTGACCCAAGCTCCACCCCCGGGTGCCCCTCCTCTCCCCCCATTGGGCCACAGTACCTAGCCTTCTGTGCCGTAGGGGGGGTGCAAGAGTACCCTTCCCCCCCTCCCCCGGCCCAGTGCTCTGTCTTGGGGCAGGCGGGCACAAACCCCCCCCCCACGCTGATAGCACAGTGGTGCTCCCTTGTGCCCGCACTACCCACCAATGAAGACACACATGATTGGGATAAAAGAGACATTGGCTGCAACTTTATTACATGACATATATATACATATTTTAGAACAGCAAATGATAAACCTGTGTGGCTGTAGAGGAGAGGAACCGTGCCATATATGCAAGCTAGGGGACTGAGATCCCCTAATTCAGGTGAATCAACCCTTCAAATTACTTTCCCCTTGGGTCAGAGCGGGTTGCAGCCCCCTACCAGCCGTTCCAAGCCTGGGCTGGTGCCCCCGCCCTTATGACACCCCCCCACTCCCCGCATGACAATGGGGTGCAAGCGTGCCCCACTTAGCTCTTAGGGAGCCTTACCACCGCATGGTTCCTACCCCGCTACCTGCCATGAAAAGGGGGAGAAAAATCTCACTCCCCCCTCCCCCCCATAGGTATCCCAAAATGTTCATGCAGCACTGTCCTCAGATCCTCCAGCCAGACAGCATTCCCTCACTCAGACAAATGCATGCTGTCATTCCAAAAAAGGCGCACATCTTGGCTCACAATACGTTCGTGGTGCACCACCCTGCTGCCAAAGTGAGCCATGAGTGCCAACATTGCCCTGTTGACTTTCTGCTTGGCACATTCTATTTTTCCTGGCAACGTGGTGTACTGCCAAACCTGCCATTCCATGAGATCCAACCACCATACGTAAGACTGAGGCCACTTAGCAACCAATACTGAAATGTCATGCTTCATTATGCCAGTGAGCTCCCACGCAGTACGCAGGCTGAGGTCATTTTCACCCAGGTGGATAACCAGGAAGTCTGGAGGGCCAAAGCGTGTGGCTCTGCAGAACAGCGAAGGCATCAGGTGCTCCCATCGCATACACTGCACCCAAATCAATAAAGGCGGGTCCGCAGCCTACAACCCAGCTGGGTACCGAAATCTGAGTCAGCTGCATGGCCTTTGTACCAACGCACGATGTTGTGCCCACCAGTCCATACCGTAGGGAGCTGGCCCGCGCCTGAGGGGGACAAACAGAATAGTGTTACAAACCTGCCAGAGTCAATTGTGGAGGGTCGAATGGCTCTACGTAAGTGTGATAAACACCGGACCACCACCTTCCTATCTCCTTGATCTTAGAGGCAGCTAGCCCACCCGTGGCACCTGTGGAGGTGGCCCTGATTCAAAAGGAGCGTACCTCATAGTCGGATGGCCAGAGCCTGAGCATTGTCAGACCCTTCTTAAAAATACCTCGAAATTGGAATTTAATCAGAAATGACCCTTCCAAATGAACGAAGAGGGGGTCCTGCATGGCCAGACAAACATCCAAGTAAGCTGCTAATGCTGACACAGGGCGCACACACCCAACAAGGGATCTGCGCAGCATTACGATCTGCCCCCAGCCCTCCTGATCAGTTTTGGAGCGCCAAATTGTGATGATGACAGAGTCCGGCCCCAGGGCTATGTCCCGGAACTCCAAGGCAATGCCTGACCAATCCCCCTTCAAGGAAGGCATCAACTCACTGATTCGCAATGCCGCAAAAAAGGCTGTGGAGAAAGCCACCTTGAAAAGTCACACCTCGTAAGAAGATGAACAAATCCGCGGCATGGTGGCCATCAAGCGTGCCAATGCATCAACGGGTATTGGCAGTCAGGCATCCCTGCTAAGGGCCCCACTCCTTGGCACATCCTTCTACAGCCCTGCAGAGCCTGAATCCTGTACATGGGTCAGGGACTGCTCGAGCCTTGCAGAAAAAGGTGATCACTGCTAGGCAGAATTTTATGGTGCGGGGTGCCAAACCGCAGCAATTCAAGTGAGCCAAGAACCACTCGACATGACGGGGGTATAGACCACTGCTCCTGCAAACCATGGGAGGACAAGAAATTACGGAAGCTGTGGAAAGATGTGGTGTAGGAAATCCAGGTGGAGCACAGCACTGACGCTCTAATGCCCTTGTCTAGCCTGTGCTCCCAAGCTACCACAAGACCACTGGCATCACCTCCGGGATGACATTGGTGCCAGGCACCAGGGGGAATGGAAACGCTCCATCTGAAAATGAGAGAGGAAATCATCAATCTCATTGTGCACACCGGGAATGTGCTTGGTAGAGAAATACATATTAAGGGAAACGCACTTCAGGACAAACCAATGAACTAAGGTCATGACTCTGCTAGATCTACTAGACTGATGGTTGATTACCTGCACCACCTGGTTGTCAGACCAAAAACATACATGAGAGTTCCGGAAGTGCCACTTCCAAAGCTCCAAAGCCACCAGTAATGGGAAAAGGTCCAGAAAGGTTATGTCTCTAATGAGGGCTGTGGATGTCCAATGGGGTTGCCACTGCAGAGCGCACCAGTTGCCCTGGAAGAAAACCCCAAACCCTGACCCCCCAGCACAGTCGGATACCACCTGAAGGTCCGCCTCAAGCAGCTGCACCTCCCTCCATAATGAAACACCATTGTAGCTCTCAAGGAATGTTGTCCAGACCAGAAGGTCCTCCCTCATGCCTTTGGAGATTCGTATATGGTGGTAGGGGGCCACAACGCCCGCCGTGGAATGTGAAAGCCACACACAGAAAGTTCTACCCAGAGCCATCACCATGCAGGCAAAGTTCAAGTGGCCCAGCAATGTTTCCATAGCCCTTAATGTTACCTTCTTTGCCTGAACGGTGCCCCGGAGGAGCTCCTGCAGAGAGGTCAGCTTGTCCGGGGGAAGACTTGCGGTGCATGCCACTGTATCAATTGTTATGCCCATAAAGGAGAGCTGTGTCACAGGACCCTAGTCTTTTCTCCTGCTAATGGGACCCCGTGCTTGCCTGCAGCTTTGGCGAAAGTGGCCATAAGGTGGGCGCACTTCTGTGACCCAGCTCTCCCTGAAAATATGTAATTCTCCAAATAGTGCGATATGGAAGGTAGACCTACCCTGACCCTCACCGTCCATACTAGCATGGTGCTGAAGTGCTCAAAGGTGGAGAAGGAAACCGAACATCCCATGGGCATCGCCTTGTCAAAGAAAAACGGACCCTTAAATGAATAACCAAAGAGATCGAAATCCTGCAGGGACACTGGCAGCAGGCGAAAAGCCCATTTTATGTTGCAGTTCCCCGGGAGTGCCCCCTCTCTGGAAGCTCAGACGACACGGACCACGTCATCAAAAGATGTGTACTTCACTGAGCAGAGCACGGGGTCAATGCCATCATTGACTGAACTGCCCCTGGGGTATGACAAATGATGGATCAAGCAGTAATTTTCTTATGACTTTTTTGGCACTAAACCTGGGGGGGGCACCTCAAGTGATGAAGGGGGGGGGGGAACAGGAATGGACCTGCCACCTTCCCCGCTGTAATTTCCTTACTTATTTTGGACCACAACACATCTGCCATTCCCCTAACAGATTTCAAGTTGTTGGCAACCTGGCTGAGTCATGGATCCCTGTAAGGTATCCAAAAACCCTCCAAAAAACCCTGCCATGAGTAATCAGCATCAACCCTGTTCGGGTAGCGCTGTAGCAGGGGGCCCAGCACCTCAAGCCTGATTGGTGTAGGTGCCAGGGCTGTGACCCCCATTTGACTGCTGTGCCCCACTGCCCCCTTGCTGGTCCTATGTTGTGCCTCCACTAGTGAACCTCTGCTTCCCTGAATCTGGTTGACCCTTGAAGCAGGAAGTGGCGGGGTGTCCACCCCCACAGCTTAAACAGGTGTGGGCATATTTATAACATGTTGGGAATCATTCAGAAAGGGATATAGAATAAAACTGAAAATATTGTAATGCCTCTATATAAATTTGTGGTAGGACCGCACCTGGAGTATTGTGTGCAGTTTTGGTCTCCCCACCTCCAAAAAGATACCGTAGAACTAGAAAAGGTACAAAGAAGGGCAACAAAAATGATCAAGAGTATGGAATAGCTCCCGTATAAAGAGAGGCTTGATACTTTGGGGCTCTTCAGCTTGAAAGAGAGACTGAGAGGGGATATAATAGAAGTTTATAAAATCATGAGTGGTGTGGAACAGATAAATAATGGAGCAGTTATTTACTCTCTCAAATAGTACTAGAAAAAGGGGACAATAGATTAAATTCATTGGCAACAGATTTAAAACAAATAAGAGAAAGTGTTTTTTCACTAGGTTCACGATTAACTTATGGAAATTTCTGCCAGAGGAAGTGGTTAACACTAGGGATGGGCGAACGTGGTTCGGAAATTTGGAGTTGGGCCCAAACTTGGTCTGTTCGGATGACCGAACCCGAACACAAATCCGAACACGAACTGACCGAACCGAACTCAATTCCAAACGTCGAAATGACCGAACAGTTCAGTCAGTTCGGATCGCATTCGGGTGAGTTCGGGGGACAAAAAAGGGGTCACTGGAAGGTCAAACATGACAGGGAGGGGTAGTCAGCTGAGGAGCAGACCTCCAGGCACCAGGGGTGGAGAGGCTTGCAAGAAACAAAACTATCTGCCTCCCCCCTTCCCAACACATTCTGAGCTAGTCACTGTTCTTGAACAGCAGGCATTTCAGAAGGCTCCTTCCCCCAGCAATTCCCAGCTCCCCAATCCATTGCAATCCTCCTCCTATTTCACCCATCCAACCATCTACCCCCATATTCTCATTCATTTATTTAGCTTAGCTTAGATAGATTTAGTGGTTATTTTTTGTTTTTACCCCTCTCTGTGTTCCCTGTGTTCAATCTTCCTTCCTCCCTCCCTCCTCCATTGAATCCTTTCCCTCTCCCATATATTCCATCCCAGATTCCCTTCCCTTCCCCTGTTTTTTCATTTAGAGTAGGATTATTAGATTGCTTTAATCCTAATATATATATATCCTCTAATATATATATTAGAGATAGTAGACAGTTGTAGGAGTTAGCTTAGTGATAGAGATAGCGTTAGTGATTTAGGTTTAGTGTTTGTAGAAGTAGGTCTGTGTACTTATTAGATAATCAATTTAGTTCATAGCATTTAGAATAGTTAATAGCAGTTAGATTTAGTGTAGATAGATAGATAGATAGATAATATTAGATAAAAATGTAAATTAAAAAAAACCATATAAAAACAAAAAAAAACAAATACAAAACCAAAAAACCATATAAAACCAAATAAAAAACCAAAAAAACATAAAAAACAGCGAAAAAACAACCCATAACAAAACATTTCCCGAACAGTCGAACCCAAACCTAATGGCCGAACCGAACTGCCGAAACCGAACCCGGTGAACTAACTGAACGGACGAACTGAATGGACGAACCCGAACCGTGATTTGTTCGCCCATCCCTAGTTAAGACTGGTAGTGTAGCTATCAGTTACACTAAAAAGTAATTGGATAAGTTCTTGAAAAATAGGTCTGTGACCTCTGCTTGGATGATAGGTCTACAGGACCTCTGACTGCTGGCTGACTCAGGCCATTTTCAAACCTGTGGGACAACGTTGTTAGAAGATCAGGAGCGGGGACGCACATGCAAATCAGACACGTTTTTGATCAGGTCAGAATGCCAAGATGCACCTGATTGCATATGCACATTTGCAAAGGCAACTGAGTGTGCTGCTAAATCCTTCTTCTGCTATCTGGCTTCTCCCCACTGCTGCGTCTTCCCTTGTGGGTCTTGCTGCTGCAGTTGTGAATGCGGCCACAGTTTGTCTAGCTGGTGCCCCTTAAAAGCCATGCAGTTTCCAGCCCCGTGTCCTGCCACAGCTACAAATCAGAGTTGGTAAACTTAGGCTTGGTGGAAGCAGAAGATGTTAACTATTAGATCATTAATGGTTGATCTATAAAGCCCTATACGGTCTGGGCCCCTCAAACCTCGGGGACTGCCTCGATCTCTGAACCCCAAGGCGGCTTCTGCGGTCTGCTGGGGGTGCCTTCCTGGAGGTCCCCCGTGTTAAGCGGCGGGCCACAATGGAGAGGGCATTCTCG
>QEPC01007066.1:1992534-2003713 GCA_003113815.1 Sphenodon punctatus
TCTTGCTGCTTATGCCCCTCTCCTTCAATCCAGCCTCTTCCCCCATTCTTCTTCTGTCAGTTCTTTCTCTGGGGCTTGCTTGGGGAAGTCCCTGATCCTCCGCTTCAGCCTCCCCGCTCTGCTCTGTTGTCTCGGACATTGCCGAGTCCTCCCCTGCATCGGGATCTGTTGGCACCATTTTTGCATTGCCTGAGGCTTCAGAGCATTCCTCAGGCCCCGCTACCTCCCTCCGGTGGCAGAATCTCTCAAGCGCGTTTGCCTGAGAGATTTTTTGCCTGCTTTTAGATTTGTTAGGCATACCTTGATTTTGCGGGGCTCTTTTCTTCTTTTTTTTCCCTTTTAGTTGGCTATTTGCTACATGTGGGTGCGGAGCTCAAGCTTCTCCTGCCTACCCCGACCAGCGCATGCGCAGTATCCCCTCAGGACCTGTATTCTAAGGACAAATTTGTTATGGGAAAGAACTAAAGTAATCATCTACCATTTCTGATTCTGGAACAGAGGTCTGGTATGATTTTATCCAACATACATCTCTGTAAGCGCTGTTAAAGTGCCTCTCTACTCTGGCTAAGGCAATGTGGCTATTCAAAATGTAGTTAGTCTATAGGGTTTAAATTATTCCCCTACACCCTGATACAAAAAATTAACCATTCTATTTATCAAACTGTCCTCAGTACAACTTAAAGATGTTTTTCCCCAAGATATCCACAAAGAGTTCTCCAAGGTGCTTTATAGTTCTAAATGAGGAAGGCATCCCTACTTAGTACAGACAGCATAACTTTAAACACATGCTTAACTCCCTCTGGAATGAGTTACTTAAGTGCTGCCCTACGTAGGAATAGATTAAAGCACACTCCAAAGTGCTTTCCTGAACTGAGATAAATGCAAGAGCTTTCAATTTATATTAACATATAGAATATAGCCTATTTAATTAACAATGGATTAACATAAAACCCCGAGGAAAGGTCACCTTCTCTCTCAGGGAGGATAAACAACTTTTCTTTTGAGGTGTCTCAACATAGAAATTCACATTTTATATCCTTAAAAGATATATAGATATATGAATCCAGGATATGTTCTTTATATTCTATGGCAAGTTGCTTAGGACAGCATAGAATTTCAGGGTTGGAAGTGGCTAGGGCTGGCCTTGTCAGAGGGCACTCTGTTGGTAATTGCTCCAGAATCTACTATTTCCCCTAATTCTGGGATCCCTGCAGTAGTCACAATTTTCACCAAGGCCAGTTGTAGGGTCACCACTGTCTCCCAGCACAAACAAAACTACCTCTATAGCCCTGCAGAACTTCAGAGTCCACCAGCACCACCACCCAAGTCTTCCTCCCTGCTAGTGGGACTATGGGGAACAGGAGAGACCAGGTAATGGGGTAACAGGGCTTTGCATTTTATCTTCACCCTGGACCACACAAGTTATAAGGTTGGCCCTGGAAGGGATGTCAGGGAGCATCTAGTCCTGCTGCCTGCTCCATGGCAGGTTATCCCTGACTACAGCATCATAGGCAGATACTTGTCCAGTAATGTATTTGAAAACCTCCAAAGAAGGAGATTCAGTAACCTTCCTGGGCAGCTTATTCCATTGCCATAGGAAGACATCATAATAATATTTGATTTGCCTTTTCAAAGCTACGGTCTGGAATATCAATCTCACATTTCTCTTAAGATTTCTTTTCAGTACAACCAAGTAACCAAAACTTTCAAACATAGATAAAATGGCCTTTAAATAGGTTTCTAAATACCTATATAGTCGTCTAAATTAGGTCTGCACTGAATATTTTAAAATTATTTGCGAGTAGTATCTGAGGGTCCGAGGATTAGGACTGGTGTTTGGGCCAGCCCAAGGACCCTTGGAGAATACTCAAAAATTCCAAGGGCAGGGTTCAGGAGGAAGCTTGGTGGAGGAAGAGAATGGACCAGGGAAGAGGGGATAAAGGCCTAGCAGGGGGTCAGTGGTAGAGTACTTGTCCTTCGGAGGGGTTTTGGTGATGCATGACTTCCTCCAGGACCAGGTAAGTTAAAAAAAAAAAACCTAGGCATGCTTAGAAGGGCTGAATGGCCTTTTGTGAGCATGCGCAGACCTTTCCAAGATGGTGCTGGCAGTGTCTGCATGCTCTGGCCGTCCTCTTGGATGTGGCCATCTGGTTCTAAGAATTCCCAGAAGAACCAGTTAGCTAACACTATATGTAAAATATTTATTTACTTAGTCAATTTTTACCCCATCCTTCTGTTGAACAATAATAATAAAAATACTATAAAATGCAATAAATAAGAACAGATTAAATATATAGGTTGAATAAAAACATCCAGAAAGTGTGCAAAAAAGACAAACCCCCCCTCCCAAATAACCCCACCACCTCTCGCCCTCCACCCTTACCCCCCAAATGCCTGGTGGAAGAGCAAAATCTTACATTGACGTCTGGGGAGACAGACAGACACTAACACAGACAGGGGACAGTTGAAAGAATAATGGGGGATAAGGCTTGTGGAAGGGAAAGATAAAAGGTTCTGGGATTGAATTTGGAATGCAAGGATAGTGTGATTTGTCTGAGAAAGGGAAGAGGATACGGTGAGGGCTGGGGAAGTATTTTGCCAGAAAGCTTGAATGTTCTGCAGACACCACCTGACAAGCAAGAGACTAACCCAGGGCAAGATCAAACAGGCTGGCTGTGGCAATATAAATATTTCCCCGTGCTCTCCCAGAGCCCCTGTGATTGGTTCTGGGAGACTGGAAGCATTAAGCAATCAAAGAATGCCATGCCACTGTCTGGAATGTACTTGCAATGCTCATTCATCAGCGGAGACGTCAATCATGTCTCCTAGCTCTGTGGTGTCTGTGCCTTCCTCCCCTCCCAGAAGTTGTTTACCAGGTTTACCCTCAAAAATTGAGCCTGCCAATAATGAAAATAATAACAAGAACATTTTGTTGTTGTTTTATTATTAGTTTTTGTTTTTTGTTTTGATGAAAAAATAAAAATGAAAACTATTTGCACACCCCATGTTCACTATATATTTCTGCAGTTCTTGTTCAGTTGCATGCTGTTCTCTTCTTGACGGAAAACACAGTACTGCTTCTGCAATTGCTTGAGAGGACAAACTATTAAAACTTTCAGTGAAATTAATTTTATAGTCTGTCTTAGAAGAGCCTTCTTAAAAATTCTTCTTTTTTTCCCCTTTAAAATTATACCAAAAAATATATCCAAGGCTCATGGGTGGCAATTTTAAATGAGTAATACATAATGACTTCCCATAAGATATGCTCTGTACTGAAAGAGGTCACTTTTTAATACCTTCCCAGTACACTTTTAAAACATGCCTTTAGTGCCTTGTTTATTAGCTTGTGCTGTTAATTACATGAAACCAGAAGTCTCCAAGCAACCAAAGCTTGGTCACTTCTAACTTTGCTCATTAGCAAGGGTAAAGCATTTCCTACTTCAACGCAACCCATAAGGCTTTATCAGTGCTAATGTAGTATTCCTTCTTTTAAGCTTCTGGTATATTAAAAACTTCTAATGTGCACTAATTAACCTCCTGAGTATGACATTTTGCAGGTAACTCAGAGAGTTAGCTTCACTGAGACAGGCACATCTACCAGAATGCTGCTATATTCTTTCTTCTCTACTTTCTTATGATCTTTTTGCATCCTTGAACTATTACAGGTGTTTATGACCTTGCACAGAAATGAACCTGAGCAAATAATATTAAATATAAATAGCCTAGAAAAATCATGGAAAGGACTATAGAATTCTCTATAATTTGTGCAGACAGACCCTTATTGTCCACTTAGACCCACTGGACATAAGCTATAGCCAGAGTTTTATATTCTAAGTAGGGCTGAAATGAGATTTTGCCAAAACAGGAAATCTCATAAAAATCCCAGTTCTTGATAGGGATGGGCGAACAGAATGTCATTCTGATGTTTGGACGTTCAGTCATTTGGTTCGAATCCCAAGTTCGGGTTCGGCTGTTCGGTTCAGCCAAACTTGGCTGAACATTTTAAAAAGTGCTATCGGTAACGAAATCATTTTTTTTTTTTGTATCGGTATTTTTGGCCCTGAAACCACCCCTGGTATCCACCCCTGGTGCCAGGAAGTCTGTTCCTCAGCTCCCTCCCCCTTCCAGTCACATTTTCCCCACACAAAGTCATGTTTTTCCCACATCTGAACTCATCCAAACTTTTCCAAACTGTTGGAAGTTCAAACGTTGGGATCGGAAGTTCTATTCGGTCGTCCGAACTGGCCGAGCTCAGGCCAAACTCTGAACTTCCGAACAACATTCGCACATCCCTAGTTCTTTATACCATCTCGGTTGAGTCAAGAACTTCTCGGAACTTGGCAATGGCCGTAATCCCAAGCGGGATTTGTGATTTCTGCATGGCACAATGCAGTCTGGAGATGTGCGTGGTTTGCACGCATGTGCACATGTGCAGGGCATGGGATTGGCCCCATTGTGTCAATCGAGATTTTGCATATTTGAAAAGGAATCTGGTATGTAGTTGCAGATTGGTCAAAACAAAGAAAACGGCATAGAACAACAATTCTGATTGGTGGCACTGGAGTTATTAAAAGCAATACACCTGTGTTTAAAGCTAAGGACCACAGGGCAGAGGTTAAGTGGTGGGCTATTTGCACAGTGATAGAGAAATGCAAAAAGAAGAAACTTGGACGTAAAATAGAACCCTTAACAATGTAGTAAGTGGTAAATGGATGGTATGCAGTACACTGTGCATGGTAAATAGTGCTTTCTTCTTAGAAAGTCAGTAAATTGGGATGGTATTTCTCGGTATTGCAAGAAGCAAGAAATCACATTGGTATTGGGAAACAGTGGAGAAATCGATCCCAGTTCCAGATATGGTGAAATTTCTCCTGAATAAAATGTTTGATGCTTGTTTAGCCTTAATTCTAAAGCAATGGTTCCCAACAAATGTACAAGACCTCATTGGTGTGCCTCAGCCAATTGTCAGGATGCGTTTTTTAACGTTTTTTTTTATAAAAGGGAAGGGGTTTTTTTCGTTCCCGCCTGCCAAGTTTTGAATGCCAAGCCAAGGGCACAATTGCTCTACGGGGCCTCTATTTGGGCCATTCATCACCCGTTTGATCTTGTTTCCCTCCAGATGAGGTTTCTTCAATCTCTTCTAAAAATTCCGAACAGAGTCCCCTCAGCTGTTGTCCACTTGGAGATGGGGCAGTTCTCCTGGAATGTTTACCCTTGGCATCAGGTGATAAGACTGTGGATTGCCATTTATAGGGGTTGTTCTGGGGGCTTATTTACTTTCCTGAAAGCAGACTCTTTTGTTAGCACCTGGGGGGGCTTGGTCCGCACCAAGATTCTCTCACTGGGCTTGGATGTGGCAGACCTATTACCTAGGGATCTGAGGTCCGCCAAGGCATTAGTTTTGATAAGACTTACTGAAATGAATAGACAGGAAGATTTTGCAACTGTCTCAAAATGCACTTTTTTGACATGTTATGTTCCACCATTATTGGGCCCAGGAGTCCCTGCAAAATTTTTGTTGGCAAAGGTCTCTTTTAGGAAAATATGGATGTTTTTGTGTGCATTACCCACCTGATTGCTGGAGGGTCATTATAGTGGCACCCCGTGACATTTAAGACTTTGCCCTTTTGACAACCAGGAGGCTGAGGGTTTGGAGCATATACTCTGTGCCTGCCATTTATAGGATCTATATAGAGCAACTTGGTTGTTGGCTTTTTTGGATCATTTTCCTGGGTGTACTTTGGATGATCTGTCCCGGTTTCTTTTGTCAGATGCTGCTGGGGAGGTGACCTCAACAGTTATGTTATTCTTGGTTAGTGCCTTTGACTCTCAGAGAAAGTTTCTGACCTTTCAAATTTAATTGTATTATTTTTATGTGTGGTACGATTTATGTAAGTATGTAACGGTTAAGCCACTAACTAATGTAATCTGTAATGACCCTTTTGGTCAATGACCCGGTTATGTTGAACGGGAATGGGAATGCCATGAGCCCGAAGATTAAAAGTAAAGCACTGTTGTCGCTTAGGTCCCTTGATTATAATACTCATTGAGTAAGTTAGGGGTGGGGTAGGGGGCTATTTTGGATTTGGTTTTAGTTTGTATTCATGTATCTGATTGGTCTATGTTTGTTTATGTTTTTTGTACTATATGTTGTTGTTTCTGTGTGTGGACTGTGACTAAGTGTCACGTCCTGAATAAATTGAATTGAATTCAATTGGATGTCCTCAAAAGTTAGGTAATTACATATCGGGTTCCCAGGGGTACACAGGTAGCTCCATTTGAAAGCTTCTGTCGTATGGTATCCAACACAGCGACATTAAGGGACATTGTCAGTGGAAGATAGGCATCTAAAGTGGAGTATGTTGTAATGAGTAGCTACTTCTCCATTCACATACTAGGAAATAATGCTGTTCTGTGAGCGTTATTCTTCATTGCAAATTGTTGATGATTACAGATGTGGGAACTGCTTAGGGGTGAAAAAGGATCTAACCAAGAATTTACATGCAAATTTTTTTGATTTTTTTTTTTTTTAGGTTTGTAAGAGTTGGAACAACTATTTAAAAAATATACTGGTTTCATGAGGCACAAACCCCATGATAACATACATACAAAAAACCTCACTGAAGGTGAACTTTGCTACTGTAAAGTCTCACTATAGCAAATCCCTTCCTATTAGGGATGGGCAAACAGAACCGAGTTTGGAAATTCGGTTTGGTTCAGTTCGGAAATTCGGTTCGGTTCAGAAGTTAGGTTCAGTAGACCGAACTATTCAAGTTCGGTCCGAACTCCGAACTTCCAAACAAAGTTCAGAAATTCAAACCCCATTGAACTAAATGGAATATTATCTTTTAGGGATGGGTGAACAGAGCCGAGTTCGGAAATTCGGTTCGGTTAGAAAATCGAGTTTGGTTTGGAACGTCGGTTCGGTCAGTCGAACTGGTCGAGTTTGGTCCGAACTCCGAACTTCCGAACCGCGTTTTCCCATCCCTACTTCCTATAACTGTCTCCCCTCAGAGATAATTTCCAGACAATGAATTTTTACTCTTCTACAATGATCTGTCATTCAGGAATGCACTTAATCAGGGGTGATCTAGAGATTTAGGCTTGCAGTGCAGGCAAGCTGGGGAGCAGTCCTCTTCCCCAATCTGCATTTAAATCCAGGGATCCTGTGCATGTTAACAAATGTCACAATGATGTCTGTCCCATCCTGGGAGGAGTGAGGACTGCTCCCCGCCCCCCAGCTGAATGAGCTCCAACTATGGGCACAAAATCCTCTTAGCCTGATGCGACCTGACCACATCTGATGGACCTGGAACAAATGTTAATTCATAACGATGGCCCAGTTGGGCCAAAGCAGGCCGAATTGGGCCAGCATAATGTCTGTTAACACCCTGTTTGGCAACTTCGAGTAACCGTGTTGTTGTGAACACCCTAATATAATGAACATTTACCCTAGTCCCAACAAACTTCATTATTATTATTGCTGTTGCTTATCATTTATACACCAGTTTTAGTGCTCAAATTGTTTGCAGTCCTTATCTAGTTAACCTGCATAAGAACCACATGAGGTAATTCATTATTATTCCCATTTGACAAATAGAGAACTGAGACTGAGTGATAGTGACTTGCTCAAGGCCACCATGCAACTCCAAGGCTAAAACAGGATGGGAACCCTGATCACCAAAATCCAGATCCAACACCTTATCCAATAAGCTATGCTGGCTCCCATACACAGTTTATACTAGGTTTAATGGTGTGCATTTATTCAATTTTGCTCTACAGTTGTCTAGAAAACTACTAGGCAAGAATTAAGAAAAAAGATTAAGTGCATGGAAACCATTGGACTTTTTCATAACTGTCCTGGTGGAGATGGCAGAAAGGTAATTGATTCATCAATACTTGGAATGAAATATCTTTAAAAGTTACTGACAAAAAATTCATTAGTAAGTGAGTCATTAAACATATTCCATCAAAGATTAGACACGACATCGGAGCGCTTCATAAACCTATTCCATCAAAGATTAGACAAACAGAGATGTGATGAGAAGATAAGGCATGTTCTTTCCGTGTAAGTTAAGAAAAGATCACCCAGCAGATGTTGTTGTTCTCCATACTGCAGATGACAAATGCCTTGCTAATGACGATGACAAAATATTTGTCATTTTCAGAAGTTCTTTGATACCAGTACTTGTAGCCCTCTGTTATATTTCAAATTGATTTAAAGCTGTCACTGGCAACATTGATAAAGTTCACATGTATCAAAATTGTTCCTATCCAGTTCCAAATTCTCTTTGGCTTATCAGATCCATTTTCCCCAAAGGCAATATTAAAGCGAGTTTCAGCTTTCACTGTAGAGTTTGTTAGGAAACCCATACCAAAGTGAGAGAGGATAGATCTTGATAAATCATATGATACATCATTTTATACAGTATGTGGCTTCAGATGCAGAGATCGTTATCATATTTTCTCTTTACTGTAGTGCATTCCTATGTAATTTTGAGAAAAGGTTGTTGTTGCTGTGTTCTCATAACCCAGGAGAATAAGCTATCAGAAATAAGAACATTGAAATGTGTTGATTTATATTAAAATAAGGTACATGCAAAATCATCTCTGATCTAGGGAGATATATTGCATTAACGTACATCTCTTTCTTGAAAATGAAAAATAAGGCATTTATCAAGAGCAGTAGGGTTTCTTTCCAAAATCGTTTATACGAGAATATTTCTACCCAAAGCACAATTCTAATCCCTGCTTCTGTGCAGGGATCCGTGCTCACTGTGTTTCCTCATTGCTGCCAATGGAGGAAACACAGTGAGGCCAATCCAAAAGCCTGTGGACGAGCATGCGTTTGCAACCTGTGCATAACCCACGCACACACTTTGTTAGGAGCACACTGGTGCATTCACAAACTGTGCGGAAAACACGTGGAAGCCAGGTGCACACGTGAGTTCTGGATCATGCCCAGTGAACAGGTCATTGCGAATGTATTCGTTAACAGCGTCATAGAGATGGAAGTGAGCTAAAGGGTCATCTATGTCAGGCCCTTGGACCATAACTAAAATCCCTCAACAGAAAAATTCACAAACAGAAATAAAGACTATAATAAAAGAACTTTCACAAGAAGAGATCATAAGTGACCAGAGAACACCAATGCCTGAAAGAACAAGGAGAGTTTTTAAATATATGTCCATATGTCTCAAAGAAGTGACTCATGCCCCATGCCTCAGTGGAATGCAAAGAACCCTTAAGGGTCACTGTCAATCTGACCTGAAAGGAAAGGTTTTCCTAGCCCCAAATATGGCAATCAGTATCTGTTAGACATGTAGGCCACTTTTACATAAGGCCTTTAGAAGTGCCTCTGGAACTCCGTATTGAACAGGAAAGTCACGCGGGGAGTGTTTACACGTGCCCCACACTACCGGAAGTGATGTGCCACCCGTTCTCTTCATCTGCAGTGGCTGCAGACACAGGACTTTCAAAAGGCATATTTTGTAGATCTCAATTTTCAGTTCTACAAAAAGCACCTCATGAAAGTCCTGTGTCTGCAGCTGCCACCACTGAAGATAATGGGCATCCGGTAGCAATATGGGGCTCCAAAGGTGCTTCAAGCGCCTCGTGTAAAAGTGACCTAAGTCTGAGCCACAAAATAGGTATCTGACATATAATTATAGTATACAAGCACCAGAACAGCCTATTAGTAACATGTCCAGTGGTCAGCATCTTTGATGCTTTAGAATGAAAGAGAGAAAGAAGGAAAGAGAGAAAGAGAATGTCACTCCAAGGCCCAGCATAGTCTTTCTACATGGTAAGCACTTATGTATGGTCTGATTGTGATGCCAAGATAAAGAAGTGCATTCTGAAATCCTGCACTGGATGCAGCAGCCTGCTGAGCACAGTTTTAACTTTCCCCCCCCCCCTTATTTATTTATTATCCCAGTCTGTTTATTGTAGTATTTTTATGGATTGTTTTAGTATATTGTTTATATATTGTTTTATAATTAACTTGTTAGCTGCCCTGAGCTGTTCGCACGAGGGGTGGGATACAAATTGAATAAATAAATAAATATGTTGCACAGAAGTGCTCCTCATAGTGAATGAGGATTTGACATCCACCTAGGTCTAACATAACATTTTGTACACCATTTATTTGCACACAACACCATTACTCACCTGAACAAATGTGGGTTGTACAGTTGGTCTTCATTTAACTCACCCCCATTTCATCCGTGACCATCACTTCATAACCTTACTACCTGATGTAAGGCTATAGAAATACCTGCCTTTTAAAGTTCTTTCCCTTGCTGCTTGCTGATTTGCCTGTAGAGAACACTGTATCATCATGGCACATGGCCTCCTTTCCCTGAGAACATACAGTGATGTGAAAGCCATAATGCATTCAGCTTCCAAGAGTAGGAAAAACCATAATCATCAAAATACTCGCATACAAACTTAAAGAGAGATTACATTTTATAACCTCCATTATCTGAACACCTTCAGGAACAAGCTGTAAGGGAAATGTCTGGATATATGCAGTTCAGTGCTGATTCCATGCTGTCAGCCCTTCTCTATTCCAGGCATGCTTTATATCACTTGAATGTAGCAGGAAATATTAAGCATGCTGGGAATAGAGAAGAATACAGACATGGGAGTGTGACATAAGGACATAAGTAGTGCCATACTGGGTCAGACCAACGGCCCATCAAGCCCACCATCATGTCTCTGACAGTGGCCAAACTGCTTCTCTTGGGAGAAGAAACTCATTCTCTTGGGAGAAGAAACTGATTCACAATGAGAAATTCATTCCTTGTTGTTCCAGCCTCAACAGTAAGAGGTTATGTTCCCAAAATCTACTTGGCTAATAGCCATTAATGGACATATCCTCCAAGAACTTATCCAATACCTTTTTAAAACTAGCTTCACTACCGGCCATGGCCGCTTCCTCTGGCAGTAAGTTCCACAAGTTAATTGTGTGCTGAGTGAAAAAATACTCTCATTTGTTTTAACTCTGCTACCAGTTAATTTCATGGAGTGTCCTTATTCTGGAACTCTTAGGCCCTTTTAAAATGGGCTGTGGCTGGGGGGGACAATCTGGGGGTGCACCTCTGCGGGGATTGTGGGGTGCATACAGGTGCACACCCATTCCTCATGCATGCCCCTGCGTGGAGCAACCTGTGTTTTT